>JAPZDZ010000003.1:9612780-9647938 GCA_029783805.1 Acanthurus tennentii
AATTTGACATTTTATTTAATAAACTATTAATTATTGATCATCTTTAGCTTGATTTCCATTTTTGATTTCTGATATTTAACACCTTATTGGTATTTACTTTCTCTGCCTGAATTGTCTGATTTTTATCTCTCTACCTCCTAAAGTCAACAGCGGGTTAGTTGTTGCTCTGTACACATGAGAGGACACAGAGATCCTGTTTCAGCAAAATAAGGAAACACTGGATTTACAAGCAAAAAGCCCCCAGGCAGTGTACAAACCAGGGTAAATTCTGAATAAATGCATCTGTGGATGTACATGCAGCTTCACTTCAATATGGCCTATTTCAGTTGCTTTGAATAAGAACTCTCCATAATTCAAAGAAATGAGACGTTTTTGTTTTTTCCCGCTCCATTACTTTGCTTTTATTAGCTGCTCCTCTAATCTTTTGGGCTGAGGTGAAAGCATGCTGTCATGTCAGGACAGTTAGGTGGAAAACAAATATTTCTTATATGACTTAAATAAAAAAAGCATCCAAAACATTTAAAGGTAATGTTTAAAAATAAGTTTTATCACATACAATCTTAAAAGTCAAAATTATATTTTCATTATGTTTTACTGCATTATCATTTGCACTCTCTTTAACAAGTGTTTCTGTCAGTTTGTGCGTCCAAGTGATAAGATGGTAACATGGGAGCCAGCAGTATCACGTCCCAACAGGGATGCAATACGAGGAACCAACCTTTTCTTTTCAGGGTAATGTGTATAATTTGGTTTGCTGCACTTCGAAGCACATAACTGAAGATATTCTTTACTTACGATGTGGAGCTTCAAGAAGTCTCCGAGACCAGAGGAGCTGTCCACCCTCACCAGGACAGCATCCTTCAGCTGTGTGCTGAAGCCAATGGCTAGCCGGTCCGCCCTCGTGCTAGGACGGTCGTTCGGCGGCCATGTGTATGTGATGAGTCCACCATCTCGTCCAAATATGTAAGTTGTTCCCGCTGTAAAAAAAACAATAAAGAAGAGAGGGAACAAAAACATTAATCGTGTATTCCCACTTACAACCGTGCACCAGGTGTGAGCCACTGGCTGTCAACACAAAAATACTATTAACACAACAAAGCTGGCATCCATGCCGTGTGTACAGAGCACCGTCAGTCTGGAGTGTTTCATTGTGCTGAGTAATGACTTTGCAAAGCACTGAGCAACACATCATTCTTTAACAGCTCTCGGCTCCGTCTGAGGGCTTAAGCACACTCATGTCAATTTATGAGTGTGCGAAGATTCAGAGGAATTAGGGAGGAAGGTACTGGTTCCTTTGGTGCAGGTACTTTCCTCATAATGCCGCACAATTACTCAGGTTTACTGCCACTGCCTGTTTCACCTAGAGAGGGAAGAGATTCAAGTGAATGCGAATGAATTTGCAGACATGTCCCCAGTGCTCAGGTAAACCGGCACGCCAAACGGGCACCTCCCCGTCTCTCGCGCTTCATTAGCAGCCTCAAAGGCAGATGCAGTCGGCAGCCCTACTGCCTGCCTGGTCTAATTATGCCCTTCTTTTGACCTCTAAACCAGCTATTCCCAGTCTCGCTGCATTACCTGGTTGTCTTTAGCAGCTGCATGAAATGTCTGAACACGACCTGGTAGATGGAAGAGTGGTTCTAATTACCTAGCTATTCAGTGAGAAAGAGCTTTGCGGCATTATGCCAGTGACCTAGTCAAACTTATAAGTCAAATTGGCTGGGAATAAGTCCTTCTCGACTAATGAAGGAAGAGGTCTATTAAAGTTGGGGTATATTCATGTTTAAAGCCGCAGTCTCAGGTTTTGATGCTGTGCAAACCATCCAGCGCTTCACCATATCAACGCTGTCTGAGTTTTCTCAATCAAACAAGTGCCTGTTTCTTCCCAATTAGAAACCTTCATTAGAACAGTGTTTCAATTCACTCCACCCAGGACACAAAAAAAGTACGGTCAGGATAGCGAGTGTAAATTTGTGTGCAATTGTAAACGAATGAGTATGTGATTGGGAAATAAATGCCTCTGAGAAAGCCTGAAAATGAATGCAGCTGTCAGATTAGCATAAAAACAGCTATCTTCATGAAAAATTAGACAGGGAGCTCTGCTAGTGTGTTATACATTTACATGTGTGTGTATGTGTGTGTGTGTGTGTGTGTGAGAAAGAGGCCAAGAAGGAGAAACAGCAAGAGTGCTCGCGAGAGAGAGGGAGTGAAAGAGAGTACGTTAATATTCATAGGGGCAGGGAGTTAAACAGCCTTAGCCTGAACAATAGATTATAAATCATTCTGACTGTAATTCCAATATTTTCTTGTAAACCAGTTCACGAGGATATAAAACTATCGATATATTTTGCATTTATTTATATATTTTGGCTGTTTTCCTCCCTCTGGCGTTTCTTCACAGCGCCGTGATTAAAGTGCATCACTCCACTCTCAAGTTCCTTTTCCAATTTCATTCCCTCATTTCAGTCAATACACACTGTCAACCATTAGCTAAAAAGAATTGCATCATTAATTAACAGTAATGTGATTAACAAATTATGTCAGGACACACAGATCTATGGTGGGATATATTGTTTTCATAAAGCATAACTCGCATTTGTATAATGTAATGAAATAACACTGTAAGCTTTCTTGTTCTTCTAATGGATAAAGCATTATGAAGCTTGATGACTTCTACAAAGGAAAAGACATTACGTGTAATATATTTGCGAGGCAGGCATCATTTCTTTTTCATGAAGTCTGGCGGCGACTGCTGAAAACCCTTCTTGTTCCACTAATGCATATCTGATGTTGGCCCCTTCACAGAGCCATCTCCAATTCATGTAACTTGCGCTGGACTGTTGTCACTGTCTCCAAGTTTCCCCTCAAGCCACCAAACACTTGCTCCATGCTCCAGCTTATTATAATTAAGCTCTTTTAAAACCATGTCAGCGTTGGAACTCACTGGGCCCTTAAGCGTCCATTCCCCCCACTGTCTATTCATACGATTTGACACCCACTTTATCCCACTGACAGCTTATTTGCTGTTGGTGACCTCCCCCAAAAAACACTATCATATTAAGATTGCTCATTTCAGTGGACTGGTGTGTAGATTTTGCTAGTGACACCCTTAAGTTAAATGGATAAACACCAAGATCCTCATGTTAAGTCACCAAAGGTCAGCTAACTAACTGCTACGTGACATGGGGATTATATAAGCGGCTCCAAAACAGATTCGGAGATTGGACGTAATAAGGCTGTCGATATGTGGCAGAGCAGTCTTAAATCCATACCAGCATGTGAGACTAGTAAAAAACTCCTTGAGGGGCTGTTGAGGATTAAGATACACGGAAAAACATGGCTAATGCACACCTACACAGCAGTGCAGTGGCATGAAATCGGCAGACACGTGCCTGAGAAACTCCAGTCGTGAGAGTAATTATGCACCAGCTACATATTTGTTATTTGCATGCTCTCCTGGGACGCTGGGCCCCGATATGGATCTGTTGTAGTCATTAGATACAGTGGTGTCCTGGAAATACTTGGCTGTTTGTTGTCTCTTTAGTTTGAAAAGAGTTTCAGTTTATTCCCTGTTCACCCAGCGTCTAATAAAAAACAAATGAAAGGACAAGATCTAGGTAGGTAATGAGGAGCGTCTGAAATACAAAGCGCTTAAAGGTGTAGCACTACTCAGTGCAAAACCCCCCAAACAGAATGCAATTAAGATTCGCTCGCTTCACGTATCCCCACATGCATTTGTTTCTCCAACATTCACATGCATTTCCCCAAAGAGGTCATAGTGCAGCAACCAAGAGGCGGTGTGCTTTAAGCAGGTCTCGGTGCCTATTACACAGGAGCAGACCTCCAGGATGAACCTCTCAACAACAAGTTTCCTCTGTTAAAGGATAATGAATTAATCTGTCCTCATGTTGGACTATATCGAGAGCTCGCTTCTCTCTGCTGTGTAACTTAACATCAAAGATGATAAACATTGGCAGATCAAACACTGCGCTTTCATTAAAAATGCAGCAATCTTCCCAGCAGTTCTGCTGCATTTGGCCAGAGATGTATGTGGTATAGAAGACCATGAGATAGCAGACCTGACCTAGGTGTTAGAGCCCTCTTGGCACTAACTTGTCAATGTCTCAATCTATTTTTGCTGGAATGAAACATGAGTGTTTACAAAACTGGCCTTCAAGTACCTTGTGTTAAATAAACTGCACATATTCATACAAAGAGGTGGACAGTTGTGAACAAAAAGTAGTGTACTGGCTGTGTGCTTTAGTGTAGCAGTTGTGGGGTGTTCAAGGAACACAAACCAGACAGTGTGCTTGACTACACTGCTCAGCTAAGGTCAGGCCCATGGACTGTCTTTCCTCTGACCTCCAACATCGCCGTCATAATGAGCCTCATATTACCACCTCTGCCGAGAAACTGCGGAGGAATCCAATCATAATTACATAGTTGTGAAGGAAATATGAAAAGGAGATATGACATTATGGATCTGCTTTCTGTCAGCACCTAGCACTTGTGTTTCTCTCCCTTTGCTGCCAAGGATTCCCGTAATGACTGCTGTGCAAAAATAGAACAGATTACCCGACATGTGGTAAGTAGTATTCTATGTATATTCCACCTTATTCACACTGTGTATCTTTGGAGTGAATATGATTTTAATGAGAACAGGTCCATAGGAACCATTCAGCACTTTTGTGATCTGTAATTTAAATAAAAAAATACAGAAACTGCTGCATGTTGCTCTTTCCTAAATAACTGAAAAGTGACTTTTATTATATAATATGACTCTGTTTTACAATAAATAAACGGCAATTAAGTGTATGACAGCTGGTTAACATTCTAACTTCAGTAGAAACCTGTAACACAATACATATTTACATTTGTTGAAAGTGTTTACTTTTTAAATATTTTAAACACAGTTTTGGACATATATGTTTCCCTTTTGAAAGTATTAAAGTAGGATAACATTATTTGGGTTGTTATCTTTGGGCTGGGCCCTCCATGATTAAAAAAAAGCTTAATGACGTTTATTGGATTACAATTTCAGTTTCCAGAGAAATCATTACCACAGTTTATGAGGACAATATTATCCAATCAAAGCCTATCGGTATCTGTTTGAGAAGCTATCTCCGATCAATGCTCTTGAAGATTTAATGCCATCAGGCGAAACTGTGTCAACATGATCAATTTTTCTCCTCCCCTAATCTTCTTCTATGCATTCTATTTTTTCCGTCTGTGACAATTAAATGGTCTAGTAGGTGAGGATATAAAGTCATAAAATGTAGGTTTATGAACAAAACCATTCAAAACCATGTCCTACCTTGACAGCGATTAAAAAGCTTTGAATTACAGAGACAGTGAAGTGGACACACAGGACACACAGCTTTAGTGCATAATTTAAGTGTATACACAGTCCATGCAACAACAACAACAACATAATGATGATTTTGCTATCTATCTACCTGTCTATCTAGCTATCTGTCTAGCTATTATATATATATATATATATAAGCTATCTGTCTAGCTATTATATATATATATATATATTTATACACACACACACACACATTTGGATTGCTGTTCACATCCTCTACAGGCTTCTTTGCCAGACAACATCTATTAAATATTATTCAAACTTCTTGTGACATGAACCAGCAATAATGGAGGAAGAGGAAAAACATGATTTGATTATTTAAATGTCAATGGATTATGTGTCTGAACTACAATGATATTTGTTTTTTCTGTAAGTCAGTCTCGTAGTTATTTCAGCAGGCAAAAGAATTTCGAGACATGGGGCTTTTATGTAAAGGACCTTTCACATTTATATTTTATGTTTACTGTGCATAGTGATTGATTATGTAGGATATATAAGACCATCCATGGCTTTGTTTGTGTCACTTCCAGACATTATAATGAACACTGATCAATAAAACACAACATTCAAATGGCTCTAAATGTAGCAATTAGGGCTTCATCTAATGATTTTTTTTAACCACCAATTAATCCTTATATCTTTTAATTGATTGATAGGTTACCTAATTGTTCCATAAAATGTCAGAAAATGGTTGAAAAAACGGGTGATCACTGTTTTCACTCTCTTCTTTTGTCACAACATGCTAAGCTGCTAGGAGAAGACTCAATAAATTAGAACATAACAATTTCTGAAAAGCTGAAATCAAGTAATCAGTAAGTTTTGACATTTTTTATTAAATGATATTATTCAAAAAGATCATCAAGTGACTGATGTAAAAGAATAATTTCTTGATTAATTAAAAGCTGCATCTCTAGATGTAACCCAGTATGAAGAGGACTGCTCAATTTCGAAAAATGTCCCAGATATTGGAAAAAATTGATTTGAAATAATTAGACACTTTTGTTTCTGGCAACACATTTATTTATTGTTAACAAATTTTTAAAATGTATCTTATTATTAAATGAGTCTTTAGACAATCTCTTGGACATGGCAAAGCTAGAGTAATATTATGTGAATCTGAAATTTTAAAATGCTGTAGTGTTTATTTGGCCAGTGGTTAACTGTTCCCACAAACATCCTGAAACCATTTGTTTTATCCAAATTTTTTTTTCTGATTTGTTCACTGTTGCTCTCAATAGAATAAAAAATCTTCTGTGAAAACGCTTCTTAGAAAGAGACAGCAAGAACTGTTTTCTGCTGGCGCACAGTGGGGCTTTGTGTTGGCCAGGTGACATTTCTGTCAGGGTTTTTCTTTTCTTTGCCTGCTTGGTGTTCCTGTGACATGCTGTGAACTTTACTTCTCCAAAGTCGGAAAAGAGGAGCTGTGGTATTAAGGACCACCTGGGATTTTTGCTCGTCCTCTTCACCTCTTGCTAGTTCATGTCAAAGGTGTGCACTGCACTGCAGTCATGTCCTGTGCTACTTTCATGCCTTTATCAAGTCATGTGTGCTTATACGGATCCTGCCCATAAGCTTACAGTCTTTTTGTGGGTATATAGGCCAATTTGACTTTGATGTAATTCCCTCAAGCAGGAAAAAATAGCTTAATTTTTTGCTACTCCAAGTATGTCCACACCTTTCCCATAGTCAGACTGTCCCTGTAGTTGGCTGCCAGCTCTGTCTGGCTCTTCACCTAATGTCACTGAACCGTTTCTTTCATTTGGCAATGAAGCTCTGAACAGCAGCACAGCACAGTAGCCTAATATGTTACCTTTTCCCAAGCTAATTAAATTTAAAGCGCAATATTATTCGCTTGTGGCAATTCTGCACCTTTTGCACAAGGACATGAGTGCTCCCTTAAGAGAGCTTTTTTGTGGCAGATCCCTTCTGTGCTGCTCTCAGCTGCACATCAGAGCTGTCAGAGAGCTCTGCTTTGACTTGTGGTGAAAACCACATCTACCAGTAATGTATTCTACCCTGCTTCTGACGACGCCTCATGCACTGCGAATGTCTGGTCACAACAAAAGGCTTTTTTTGACCATGGGTTCGTGTCTACTGACATTAAAAAAACGGAGCCTCGAGTATTCAAAACAGCAACTTCTGGGTTAAAGAGGTCAACTCAAAATGGAAATTATTTAAATGAAAATGTAACAAATAATTACTTCTCAGTGAAATGCACACATATTTTTTTGCTCAAAGAAGGCAATGTTAAATGTAGTCTCGCCTCAAGCTTGTAACCTATGCTAATCTGTCTCGCATTCTAATGTAGGCAAGTTATTGCTTTTGTTTAACCTTTTGTCTGCAACACTTAAATACAGATTTTAATCTAGTGTTTCTCCTGAGCTGAGTTTTCTACGTGGGTTTGTGGTGTTTATGTTTTCGTTTTACTAAAATGCCTTGCATGGTGAAGGTAACTGTGGATATTTGTTAGATTATGAGGCACTGTTAATAAAGAATGTGGTCCCAGTGTTTCAACAAAAGTCTATTTACCCTTTTAATCATCGATGTGTCTATTTTGAGTATATCTTTTGTGTTGGCTAAGCAATTAAAAATGAGTCATAATATCTTAAAATGACAAAAAAATGAGTCATTATCATTATTATTATTTTTTTTTCTTTATAATTTTTTCTGGTTAAAACAAGTCGAGTTTCATGATTTCGTTTTTGGTTTGAAAAAAAAAAGATGCCTGACAGAAAAAAAGGAAAAAACAACAAAAAAACAACAAAAAAAAAACAGACCCTCCTGTCACTATGTCACTCTTGCAGCTGACAAAACCAAATGCTTTGACATTTGAGGTGATTAATTGCCTGTCACCTTTGACTGACAGCCACTGTATGTTGGAATAATTAAGTACAGTGAACAACTCTGAAAATATGAGTGGAGAGCAATTGTTCCTCCAGTTGTTTGGAGTCAGTACTTAAGGCACAGCCGGTGGTTGTCCTTCCTGGGTACAAATGAAAAAAATTCAGCCGGACAATAAAGACTGGATAGCTGGATGAAGTGGATACAGCTAGGTCCCTGTGGCCACTGCCCCCACCCCTACCCAATCTCTATTTCTATATCTGCTCATTGTTCCATTGCAGTACAGCGAGGTCTTTTCAACAATTTAAACCTCGCTCTCAAGCTTTACTTCTGGAAAAA
Organism: Acanthurus tennentii; assembly: GCA_029783805.1. Lineage (NCBI taxonomy): Eukaryota > Metazoa > Chordata > Actinopteri > Acanthuriformes > Acanthuridae > Acanthurus > Acanthurus tennentii. Next base: position 9,621,326 of record JAPZDZ010000003.1, read on the forward strand.
GCCATTCTCTATCTTCAGTGGTGTGTGAGCAGCCCTTTGGGAGACTAAAAAGGCTATGGATTGTTGACTTGTCTTAATCCTCTCACAGCACAAACAACTACCTTCCTTATAATGGGATAGGCAGTTAGAACAGAACCAACAGGCATGAGAAAAGGTTTCGTCACAGTTTGGAGCCGGAACAATCTTGTAGAACATACTACTGACATGACAGCAGAGCCTACATTTAAAGTAGCCATGTAAATTGTACATGAAGGGCTCAACACGATAAAAAAAACACAGGACTGCAGTATTGTTGCGACCATCTCATCCATTTTATGCATCGCTGCAATCTCTTACTTTAGTGCAGAGCCTCAACATTCACTGTGTGAGAACGCAGTGGAAACTGAGCACTTTTGCCAGGTTGTTTATAACTGCTGTAGTTCTGTCATGAAACTAACCAATAACTTAAAATACTGTATACCGCATGCTCTGACACATTCTGCTTTGCCTCCCTCCCTGTTTCTCTCTCTCCTTTTTTTTATTTTTGGAGTGATAAATCCTCCTTTCAGTCTTTATCAGAGAGCTGGGGCTGAGCTATTCTCTCTGCAGTCAGCAGAAAGCAGAGTGGACAGAGGTGCTAAATCAACCCAGAGCCCAAACTGCCTGCTTACATTGTATTGGCTTAATAAGTCTTGGCATATTGGCATGTATACAGCAGAGTCGATAGAAACTTTTACAGTTCAGTGCCCAAAGACTTAATCTTTACCGGTATTATATCTGCTGTTGGGGATTGAGATATTATATTCACCTATGTTGGGGGAGCACATGTATTTCAACGCAGTTCAATGATAGCAATTGTTATGAGTTATTGATGATGGTAAATATTATTAGATACTTAAAATGGCTTGGATAAACCAAAAGAGTGTCATAAAGGCAAGCCTGGATTAAAAAATCTACACAAAATAAGGAGGAATTTAAAGTCCTTATGCGATCACCCTTAGTCTTTCAGCTAGACCAGGCAAATATTCTAATTAGCCCATTTTGACAGTATTGTTTTAACAATATCCAGCGACCTATGAGCCTTAAGCTTCTTCTAATGAAGACAATCCCAGCGCAGCATTTCTGCAGAGGACAGCTGACAGTGTCCAACCTGCCTTCATAAGCTGCAAAGGATTAATCCCCCCTCTCTCTCTCTCTCTCCTTCTCCCTGCTTTGCTAATTTGATGTAATTAAATTAAGTGGAGACTAAAAGTGGGGCATTGCTGCTTGCCCCCATGATTGGTCATCCTTATTAGATGGTATAATATGCCGGATCCAAAATCATAGAGGCAACAAAACCTAATAAACACGGAGACAGAGAGAAAACATAGGAGCACTTAAGTCAGACCTCGAGGCTAGTACAGTATAAAATGACGACATCGAAGTGGAAGGAGAGGGAAAAAGAGAGGAAGAGAAAGAGAGAGACAGAGAGATACAAGATTTGCTTTTGGGTTAAAAGGGTTGATTGAAGTAATTTCATGTTTTTTATACTTCAGGGTGCAAAAACCTATTTTATATTTTATCAATCTGTACTGTTCCCTTAAACGAGCGATTCAAATGTTTCCTTTTTTTTAAAGTTACTTAAATTCCCACAAAAAAATCTTGTCTTTGCTGACCTCTGGTGGTTCACCTTCTCACCTAGCTGCAGTGTTGTACAGGTGTTCTGTAGGACCCCATGACACTACTGCTGGGTGTGGTCAGAGGTCAAAACGGCTTAAAAGAGGGAAGTAATCTCTGCATTTAAGCCTGGCATGAATTTTCCTCTAATTTCTCTACTTAACTGTCATTCATGAGTATTTTAATTGCTAATAAGCTTAAAGCCTAAATGAACTAAATCAGGTGGGTCCGTCTTCAAAGTTTCATGTATGCTGATGAACAATGTTGTGTCTCTGAGTTAAGTCAAATTCTGTGACGTGATTGGATATTTTAATAATATTGCCACTGCATATTTTTTCTTCATTCATTTTATCTTGAAAGGTGTTACCAAAAACTGTGGCCCAGTAGTCTTAATATGGGGCCAAAAAACCTGAGAGCTTTAAATAAACGATTGTGACCCTATAATATAATAACATTCAGCTATATGATTAAAAACATCTGTGATGGCAATATTTGTAACATTAATCATGTCACAGACTCCTTTTGGTAACAAAATATTGTGTAACACCTGTAAAAAATATTAATTTACCTACCAAGATTCATTTCTTGTCTGTACTTAGATATACCCATTAAATTTACTATTATGTTCAATTGAAGAAATTTTTTTTGCACAGAAAAATCTTTTTTTATATTAGTTTGTCTTCTCTGAATCCAATCACTACATACTGCATAGCATATCAGTATACACACCACATCTAAAATTCAAGCAGCTAAGCTGATACAATATGCAGGTAAAAAAAAAAAAAAAAAAAAAATTAGGAATCGAGAATCCTGCACCAGCATCATACTGTTGTAGTTTTTCTCCATATTTTATCCTCACACAGCTCTGAAGAGATAAGCCCTCACCTCATCATGACAGGGCCCCAGGGTAGCCATACCAACCACCCTCCCTCTTCATGGCAGGAGACCATCAATTCATGGTTGAGGTGAATTTCTGCCCCCTGGTCAGGTAACATTATGCCATGAATGCTCAGTCGACCAGTGTCACTCACACCCTTCTTCCCCCCCTCCTCCTCCATCCTCACTTCCCCTTAGCCCGAAGTGATACATGAGCCCCTGCCTTGTGGAGCAGAGTGGCCCATCCAGGCAGAGCTGACAAGACCCAGTGTCTTAATGGAGCAATACACCAAACGGGCCCTTTGTTACCCCGACCAGCTGCATATCTGCCTCCCCAGCCAACAGTCTTGGCTCTGATAGAGGTGTCTCACAGTATCGACAGCTTCTAATTTACTCTCTCATCATCACTTGCCTCATTTGCTCCTCAGACACAATGCTCCCTTTCTCTCACTTCAGGTCAGCCATTTTGTTTGCCAGCAATTTGTTGATTAGATTTTTCTGCATCCAGTGTTTAATTTGCGTGTCAGCCAACACACATATCAAAGTTAGACTTAAATAAAATCAAGCATCAGTCGATTCTCCGCTTTTTCATTCCCAGTTAAAAGCCTCTTTGACTGATTACGTGCCATCAGACATCAGTGCATTATTTAGTTTCAGTGTGTATGCACAGCTAGTACCAAACATCACAGCCTCCAAATGGTCTCTAGAAGCTGTTGTCTTCTCTATTATGGAGCCAACAGATGTGGAGTATGACTGCAGTTCTAATTACTGAAAAAGACAAGTGTGTGGGATAATTACACAGTGGAAGTGAGGCAGAAAACAGAGTCCAGGGCCAGAGCTCTGATCTGAGACTAGAGAAAACTCTGGCTTACCCATCCCCATATGCAGCCCAACCTGCATCAGCACAAATACTGTTCTCACAAAGAGGCTGCTTTAAGATCAGACAGAGCGACTGTGCTTTCCTGAGCGTATTCCAACATTAGCACTTTTCATAAAAGCGAATGATTAAGCAATCCATAGTAGACCTGCTTAATTACAAAATGTTTGTGCGGCAGGAGGGCATTCTTTGAAATGATTTTTTTTCACGCACATCCCCACCTCTACATTTAAGTGAAAACATCAAGTTACACCCTCTGCACTGTCCCTCCTTTAAAAAAAAAATACTGTTTGGCTAGAGGCAATGTTCATGTGGTAAAGGTAGTAGAGCAAAACAGCATTTTAAAACCTAGGAGACCTAGGATGTTTAATACACTCACTTTGATACATACAATACGTATGACCTTCATTCTATATAAATCAGCAATTGGACAAGTAACATCTAACATTGGATCAGATATATTAGAAAACATATACTAACATTTGAATTAAAAAAAATGTATTCTTAATGTTTTATGTTGTACCACAAAACAAGCCAATTCCCCACGCTAATGCGTCTCACTTTCATGTTGTGCCTTTATGACACTGCCTCATTTTCACTGTTTGCTCCTTTTTGTAAGCTGTACCCAGAAGACAACAAGCACGCCTTGGCCTTAATTGCAGGATTAAACATCTGCTTTGCTTATTGCTGAGTAGCCTCACTTTGTACGTAAGCCTTTACTAAGTGGTGAGATATTATTTAATTAGCTGCATTTCTTCTAAAAATGATACAAAGATACAAATGAATCCGGAGAAGATCAAGAAAAAAAAAAAAAAAAAGGTAGCCAGAAATAAACATCACTGATGTGCCGAGGTGCATGAGAGGGAGTTTTCTCGTGCAGCACAATAACCGCCTTTGCAGTTTATACACAACGCTGCCTCCCCCTTATCAACAAGCAATGTAGGAGCACCATAAGAAAGATGTGCTGTGCTCTATCTCACGCCTTTGCCATGTATCCAACAATAAATAAATATATAACAGAGCATTAAAAAAAAAGGGAATGTGCGTGGGTATGCATTGTATTTCTACACTGTGTTTCAAAATATATTCTAATATTAGCTTGCACTTAGGTGTTAGGCAGGCGTGTTTTTATCAGTCCTTGCCAGCAGGCCCGAGGCACTAAGAGATGGAAGGAGCAATGAGGAAGGTGAAATCCCACACAATCCTATTAGAGTGGATTAGGGGGCAGCTTTCTTTCTGTTGCCACTCTGCTGCAGGTGAGCAATTGTAAATTGCAAAGAAAAAAAAAAAGAAGAGTTATAACATGGTTGGTTTTTATTGAGGCCTCCTATTGTAACACAGGGCAGCTATTCTTTCCTAAAAGCTTTAATTTATTTTATTTGAGGCTATCATTAAACCAGCATGTACATGAACATACATCGGGTAGTTTGGTTACGATTTGTAAGCTACGAATAATTATGACACTGTCAATCAAACCACCCAAATGGGAGTGACTGAGTTTTTTTTTGTTTTGTTTTGCTTTTTTCTTCTCCCAAAACGGTCATGAGAAATTTAAGAAGGGGCTCATTATTGATCGGGTGATCAATGGCAATCATATATTTTCGCCTTCTCTAAGCTGGCTGTCACAGAAACCCATCCTCTCTGGCCTCCCCTGTGGTTGGGGTTATCAGGCTGTAAAGGCTGTAAGATTTCACCCTCTATCTTCTCTTATATTTTGTTTTGATTTTTTTTTCCCTCCGACCTTTCCTAGAACCAATTAGTCCATCACTTGGGGAGTTATAACTGTACTGTTAGAATCCCTGCACTTCTGTAGACTTACAATTTTTTTTAATCTTCCAAGTGCATATTTTCCTTTACGACCAATTTCAAATTCCAACCAATCAAATGTTACCCTATATAAATGAGCGCAAAATTTGCATATCACTTCGGCTACCCACATTTACACTCTTCGGTTGTGACAGTGATTCAAAGCGATCAAAGAGATGAAAGATGATTTGAGAGAGTGCTGCTCTTTGTGTGAGAAGTGAGCTTGTGTGCATTTGTGAGTGAATGTGCATAAGCTTGTGTATATACAGGCCTGACTGACACAGAGAGAGCTGCTGCCTCATTATGATGACAGAGAATAAGGCTTCTCTGAGGTGACTGAACTCAATTCAGATTAGGTAAAAATATATATATATAAATGGGCATTTGCATTCTTGATATCCCCTTTATTTATTTCAATTTATTTATCCCTTTGTTGTGCCGTTCCCCTGGGAAATTGAAAGGCGTTTATAGAGTCAATTAGAATGGACTATTTAAGCTCTTTCATTATTGCATCCTTAACACCTTGACCTACACACCAGCCGCATCACTCCTCCGTGTTCCCCGTCTTTCGAAGAGTTAATGATAGCATGCAAAAATGCACCGTATGCATACATTTATAATTTCTATATTCTGTTCCATTTTTTTAAGCACAAATCTTTGTCATAGCCTGTCATTTCAAATATGATTATCTCATTTTCCTATGCAGTGCGTTGCAATGTCTGTCATACACTTGTTCTGAGGTAACCCGCTGTTACATCAACTTCCCTCCGTGAAAGTCATTAATGTTTCATATAACCTTATGATACTCAGGGTTTTTTATGCATCTGGTGTAGTCTGTCAGAGTCACAGTGTCATTATCCTATTATTGAATTTTGCAGGTGTTTATATGTATGTCTAAAATGAACAATTGCACACAGGAAGACAGTGCAGTGCAGTGTAGTTATGATAGCTTTCTTCCATTTTAGTGAAAAATAACGTTTAAGATGTCACACGGATGTAACACTAGCAGCAATCGTTGACCAGACAACCCATCATTTGAAGTAATTTTTAAAAACTGCCTTTAAACAGGAAAGCCAGAGGTGTAAACAGACATGATGAACAAGAAATACAGAGATGGCAAAGGAGATGATGCTGTTGAGGATGATTCACTGAGTGCCTTATGGGTAAAGAGCTCCCTGACTCAAACTCATCCAGGACCTATGCATGTGAGGGGCGCAGAAATCCCCTTGAGTCAAAGGAGGGGGCTCTTATTCTCTCTCTCCCCCTCCATCTCCCAAGTCTCTAATCTGAAACCAGACACATTACTCAGCTGACCCCTTGCTGCCCACTGCACGCACAGTCAGGTCTCATTTCCCTTCATGCCAACCATAGCCTGGTCACCACCGAAACCACACAGACCACTGCAGGCGCAAAAAGGCTGCCCACTCTGTCTGCTTGGATGGGCTCTATGGACCAACGAGGAAGCTGAGGGTGGGTTAGGCTGAGTGGTTGGGAAGAGATAGAGTGCCGAGAGTAGGCAGCATGGAGGAGAAGAAGGACGGAGCGAGGGAACAAGTATCATAAGATGCAAGTAGGTTAAAGACCTAAAGCACACACAAATAAAAAGAGGGTGTTTGTGTTCTCACACATCAGAGGAGGAGGAGAATGAAGCGACTGCAGTCTTCACTCTCTCATTCGTGGGTCAATAACTGCCTGTGCTCCCTGTAGAGCAGAGGAACGTGTACTCAGATCCTTATCAGGGCAGCTATCATCTCTGCTGCCTCACAGAAGCAGAGATACTGTCATCCTCGCACTATCGCAGAATGACATCAGCTCAGAGACATGGGAGTAATTATATTATACAAGCCCACAACACACCGGCAGCGAAGCAACATCAGAGACAATCCACCATCCCTCCTCTCTCCTTTCTTTCTTCACTTTCTTCCATCTCTGTTGTTTATTTTTCTACTTTTATTTCCTCCCTCTGGTTCCCCCCCAATTTGTTCTCTGCAGCAGCGCCCAGCAAAGACGAGCACTGTCTCCGACCCATTCAACCATTAGCTCTGATGGTGGAGAGCTCGAAAATTCATTATGATCTTACTTAAATCGCTTTGCTGACTTTGATTAAACTACCGACTTTTAGAATGCAGAAGTCATTTGTGCTGCAGTTGATGCAGCAGGTGTTAGGCGGGGGTTTCCTCACACATGTTGAGTATTTCACATCATCATCATGAGATGTGGAGATTGACTTCCCTCCTACTAAACATATGGTCTATATATCTGAGAGGATGATTCACACTTATACATAGTAAAGGGAGAGAATGCCACAAAACTGCAGATTACTATCTTTTGCAATAGGAGAAACAAAGTCAGAAGGAGAAAATCTGCAGACATTTTCACAGAAGTCCATTTTTACCACCATATTCATTCATTGCTGTAACTCTACATTGATCAAAACTTTTCCCATTGATCAGGACATCTAATCTATCCAGTTTCATTGAGTAAAAGGAGCAGGTACAGACGAAAATGTGATAACCTAGTTATCCGGCATATCAAGTATCGTATCCATCTCTGGAAAGAAGACTATCACCTCTGGGAGTCTATTCATGATGAATGGTATGACTGCTACTCAGAGTTGATACTGTCTGAACCTCATTACTGCTAGCCCTAAACAAACAATGCATCACACTCCAACTCAATTTCATACATCCTGACCATGGTAATTTTCTTCTTCTTTTCACATAAATCAGTGACACAGTTGAAAACAAGAGAAATAAAGGATGTTGTCTCTTACAGTGTGCTGGTATATACAGAATAATATGTGTTTTCCAATGAAAATCACTAACGGGAATTTCGTGCTCTTGTTGTAAAGACTATTGTGGACAAATGGATGGATGGATGGATGTCCCACCATTAGGGCAGCCAGAGGTTCTAAATTCAGCAACATGCTAAGTGAAAAAGCGTATTTTTACAAAATGGAGATGTGGGAAAATTTGCATATAGAACTAAGTGTCAGCACTCTATTAGCTTTGTTTGGTCTAATCACTTGAGACAACGTTAAATGCACTGTGACAACGATGGTGAAAGGCAGGTACAGTTGCATAAGTATCGCAAATAGGATTAGATTTTAACATTGATGGTGACACCAAAAAGCTTTGGGAGGGAGAAACAGAGGGGTGGGGGGTGGGTGGGGGGACAGCCAGTTTCTCTTCTGTAATAAATAGATATGGCAAAAAATAGGCATAAAATGATAATGTTAAAAATACAGTATCAGACCTGAGGGGCTATGGCTTGTGCATTAACAAATGACACAGAAAAATAGAGCTGTGCGTGTTTAATTGCTGCAGTGAAGTGAGACATCCCATGTAAGGAACAAGCCCCATGAAAATTAAAACAATTGCAGCTCAGCTAAGACAACAGCACTGGGGCTTTACAACAGCAGGCTTTGTCCTGGAGCCAGGTACCATGTTGAACAGCATGGCTCCCATTTTGCATTCACGCACCCTCCGTGCGCTGATCAACCAAATATGTAATCATGTTACTGTGAAAGCTTTTCTTTGCCCTCTCTCTCTCTCTCTCTCTCTCTCTCATAATAACGGCACAGGGTAGCAGAAAGATAACTATGATATTAACTCATGGAATCTGCCTGAAAGCACCACATGCCCTCAGGGGTCCTCGGGGAGAGCAGGGGGTGAGCTGAGTGTTGTCCACTCCAGACAGGTCACGGCAGAGTGGCCTAATTGCCTCTCTTGTTGTCTCAGTAGGCCCGCAAACCTCCCATCTCCCTCATCACCACTGAGGAGCACTGACTCCCTTGTTCATACAGGTCTAACCCTGCCCAGTGATCCAGACACGGACTTCTTTCCGAGCTGCTCCTGTGTCCAATAAAAACATCATCAAAACGCCAGTGAATCTCCGTAATGGGGGTATCACTCATAACTTAATGCTTTGTACTGCTAAACATTAATATTAGACAATTGCAGTAGAGATTTGTTGCACATAATGAAACACTTTCTACTCAGTGGAATTCAGGGTACCTCAGCATTACATCAGTGTTACACCAGTAGTGATTACGTCACTCAAAAATGCCTGGGCAGTATGATGACTGGAGGAAGGAGTATTTTGGTCTTGCAAGTGTCAATCTGCCTCAATCTTATTTGTAAGCATCACTCAGAGCTTCAGTTGAAATGTACGCACACAAACACACACACACACACACACACACAAAATAAAATGAACTGAGTATTGAGACAAGTATTTAAAGAAACTGGGGAAAAACTGCAGCGAATCATTCACATTCGTACTGTACCAAGCCGAGCATACTGCAGTCTACCATGAATACTTGGGGTGAGGTTATATAATTCCTCAATGTTGAGATGCTTCCTCTTTCCTTGTCCTCTGTCACTTTTGCTGTTCACGCCTCTTAATGTCATGAACCTCCTCACACATATTAAGGTACAGAGGCCTCATCCCTGCTTTACGCTGGACAGGGGCAAGGAGCAGCTCGACGTCCTGCAGAGCTGGAGGCAGTACATCTTTGTCTGTTACAAACACCCAGGGGCAACATGGAACGCCACAACGTTCTAATCCTGTCTAATCTGGACACAGTGGAGCATCTGGAGATAGGGATATGGCTAATCTCAGACATTGAGACAGAGGACTCTTTGCTGAGGCGGATAAAAGGGGATGGATCTAAGCTAGACTTGTTGTGTCTTACAGAGCTACGTCTTGGGAAGAGGAATCGTAAATACGAAAAAATAAAAATTAAAAAGTTGAGGAATACTTTAGGCTTAAATTGGCAGTAATGTAGACTAAAAACAGTGAATGAAGACTGCTAAAAGTCAACATTGATGAGGAAATTAAATAAAAGAAACTGCTCAAGAAGTTACTGTTCACAGAGAATGTATTGAGAGCGAGACAAGGAAGTACTTACTGTGCCCTGCTCTTAGGGACGCAGGTGATCTGTGGATAGCAATAGGCACAATATGGTGGCGCTTGTTTCCATGGGAGAGGTGAATGTGGTGGAGACTCTCCACAGCGCCAGGTTCTGACCCTGCCACAAAGCCCAGGGCCAGGGCAGTGATCCACAAGGCCAGATGGGTGAGTGAAGCTGAATTCCGGTTTAGGGGCTCCGCTACGGGCCTGAGGGGAGCAAACTGTGTCCTCCAGCCTCCGAACATCTTCCCTAAGTTGCCAGATGAGGCTACAGATCAAGGTGAAACTTCAGTGAGCCTTAGAGCCCCATACTTCTCACCTCGCCAAATCTCACAATGCCCAGAGCCACTTGCACAGATCCCTAGAGAAATAGATTTTAAAAAAAGCCCAAAAGGAAAACCACACAAAATGTCGGTTGTGGGGGTAAAAAGCTTCTTGCTATTCTCCTTCGGGTTAGGAAATCCGTAGCAGCACCCAGGGAGGTAAGGAAGTGTCATAAATCATCATAGAAAAACAATCAAAAACATTCACCCAAGAAATTAGGGCAACCTCAAACAGCAATGGAGAAATCCCAGCTTGCTCCAATTCCCATAGTTCCTTTATTATCTCTATTTCTCTCTTTCTCCTTATGTTAAGCCTCACAAAATTAAAAACATCTTCCCCACCAAAAACTGGTAATATTCCAAAAAGAAAAAAAATGCAGGAAGAATACAGAAAAGCCAACTTGGGAAGAGAATGATAGCCCCTTTGCAAAGTGAATCTCTTCAGAAAAGCAAGACAGACATTCTGAGTTTCCCTCCTTTTCCTCCTCCAGTGGTCTCAAAGGATGTCCAGAGGAATGGGACCATAGTTAAATCCGAGTCTCATTTGCATGTGTCGGACAGCTGCAGCGGCGCGCAAAAAGACGGCGTGATTGCACCTGTAAGTTGTGCCAAGTAGCGCACCCGTTCCCCATCTAGAGATCTCTGCTCTCAATGAGACCGAGCGATAGCAACGGCAGTACCTGAGAGAGCAGCCCCTGGGCAAGAACACACACACTCACACACAGGCAGCATCGGCAGCGCCGTTCCAGAAGATGTGCGCAAGAGGAAGAGGGGAGAGAGGAGGAGGAGGAGAAGGAGGAGGAGGACAGAGGGAGGGGGAGCCTCGACAGCCAGCCAGGAAGCAGGAGGGAGAGTGGCTATGCAAATGGGCAGCATTCACATAGCGAATCACTGGAGCCTGAGTGCATTACAGAGGAAGAGCCTATTTAGGCAGAATAGCAGGAATTGAAGCTATGTCCCCCAGCCCTGATTCCTTTCACAACCTCTCCCCACTCTCCCTGCTCTGTCTTTTTCAATCCACTCTCCTGTGTGGACATTCATGGGCAGTAAAAGGAAGAAAGAAAGCACAACAAGAATGCCATGCAGGCTGGATGCATCTCTGTTTCTACTTTTATCATATCATCTCTCCAGATTCCTTCTCTTCTTCCACTCCCTGTCTCTCTGGTCCCTTTTCTCCCTTCTCTTTCCTGAATTTCGGAAAGTTGCATGATTACAGTCAGGTGAATATAAAAGAAAAGAAACACAGTAGTCCACAATTCTGGCCTTTTCGTTGCCCAGAAAAAGTGTTTTCTATAGGTTCTTAACCAGGCTCTGCAGTGTATCGTTAGCAAGATTTTGTAAGAGTGATGATGCTGCAGCTCACATAGGCAACTCTCTCTCTTTCTCACACACACACACGCACACACACATAAACAAAGCATGCACAGTAGCAGAACTGGCAGTTGAGCACTGTCCACAGAGAGGATGCTGAATCTGGGCAAGTCTGCCTCGCCTGCTAATAAAAGACCATTTCTCACAAGAGAGGGAATGCTGATAGCAGACTCAGTGTGCAGCACGGGTTACAGGAATATAGAGAACATGTGGACATAAAAGCCCTGCTGATAAACACAATCCGGTTCAGCTGGGAAGTGTGCTCAGTGTTCAGAGTTCAGGACTGGGGAGCACAAGGCTCAGCTGCAGTATGCCTGCCTCTGTTTGCACACTGGCCATTCAACATCCTCCCCTTCGAATTGCAGTGTTCTAAGCTGCAGGAAAAAGAAAAAAAAATAGAAAGAAAAAGAAAACTGTAAGCACTGCTGAGCTGATCTTTATGGTTTACAGGGAATACACAGGCATTTCATGCCCAAAGAAAGACAACTTAGCCAGCGTGACACGGAGGATAATGCGTCCTTCTCCATTTTTTTTTTCACTTCACTGTTCACAGGAAGACAATGGAAGAGGCCTCGAGGAAAGGAGGGACCAATTAAATGAGCATAAATGATGAACATTTCTCTTGATCCAGTTACCGAGTACAAATACATTGGAATTTATGGCACAATTTTAACAGAACAGACACTATATTGTTATAAGATGAACATAAGCAGTAAGATAAATATCATCTACCATCTGGCATGAGGACAGATCAGGATAGCTCTTTTTTCTCTACTGTATTTGGTGCTGTTTAGATATATAGCAGCAAAAAGTGATTGAAATACAAAGCAGATGCTGCGCACATTAGGCTACTGTGTTGTTCTCACCTTGCAGAATCTCAATAACTTGGGGCAGCCACCTGGTGCTAAAAAGTCAGCAGCATGGAACCGCTGCTCTGTTCTCATTTGCAATGGTGAAAAGGAATGTTCTTGCTGAATGTGTTTACACTTTTATAATTATCAGCAGTGCAATCTGCATAATTACACCTAATAAGGCAATCTATCAGGGCTGCTTGCCAAGGACACAACCTGGCTTGCCACGTCCTCAAGAGCAAACTTTTACAGTGAAACAAAAGGAGTCCTTAAAATGCAAGACTGTGTCATGTGTAAGTAAATAAAAGTGTAACAATGTGCAAATTGTGTTAGTTTTTCAGAGTTTGCTTTGTTTTTGATGCTGAGCACAAATGCTGTGTTAGGGTGCACCTGAAGTTAATAACACCAGCAGTGAGCTGATCCCTACATCAGGTTTATCATTAGTTAGTTGTTTATTTGTGCCCCCAAGTGGTGAAACTGTTAAATGCACCAAGGGTCTGAAGTTTTATCACAGACCTAATAGTTTGTGTTGGCCATATCAAGCACAAAATTAAGATTATTGCCAATAACAGTAGCAAGTGAGAATTATTACTGAAAACCTCATCAAATAACTATTTTACTTCTATTTAAATGTTGAAAGAAACTGTGTTTTGATCAATTTATTTGATCAGTTCTTTTAAGATCACCTCTTCCAGAAATAACAGGGTACGTTTAGCAGGATGTCCTTTACTCCCATCATTTTCCATGACAAACTGGCTGACCGAAGTAAAACAAACAAGAACAAAAACAGAAGCTGTGCATATAGCTTCAGGGAAAACAGTCAACATTAAATTTCCTCTTGCCTGCTCAAAAGCAAGCATCTGGGAGCACAACCTAAACTAATTTCATAACAGTTTGAGATCTCATCAGCTTTAACCAGATGATTGTAGTGCTTTTGCAACAAAATAAGAAAACCCCCTTCCCCAACTTGACTTTGATCATAAGTGCTTTTTTGTAAAATTTTACATTGTCTTCTGACGCTAGTTCCAGTTAGGGGGATGTCTTCCTGACAGAGAGCTAAAAACAGCTCTCTTTTGTTTCCATTTCGGACCCAAAGGAGTTTGCAAGTCTCTGATGCCTGTAGTGCATTCCCCCTTTTGGATCTATATTTTTTCTGTTTTTCTTTCTTTTTTTAAAGTAAAAAAAAAAAATGAAATAAAGCAAGAGTTATTTAATAAGCAAAATCTGTTGTAAAGTGTGGCTGAACATCACCCCCTCTCACCTCAATTGATCAGTGAGAGGAGAAGAAACTGTAACTGGTCTTGGGCGTAATAGTGCCTTGGAGAGTAAGGAGTATAAAAGGGCAGGAGTAGTTTTTGTTACTCACTCAAGAGTGCAACCACAGTGCAATGAGCTGATGAGATGATTTTTGGAGGACTGGAGAAATAGTGGCAGAAGAGTGGCAGATGGGTGGTCTAAGAGTACCTGACCCGACTGGAGCAAGGCCTTTAAATCAGTTAAAAGGGCCATCAGGCAACACTTAATCACACATGGAGAGACCCTTCCAAGATGGATGAGCACTTAGAGACACTTTGACGGCAATGTTTCCCCTTCTCAAAAGCCACTATGATGTTTACTGAGGCCATTACAAATTATTATATCCACTGATGTGTTCCCTAAATTAACACAATCGCTGGAAATCTGAATGTTACAGCAATTTTAAATGCTGTTTTCTAATCAGTTGGAGTTTTTTTTTCATCTTCAGTTCAGTAACTGTTGGCTAAAAGCAGATGAAGCATGCAGGCCAAGCCATGCATGAGCCGGGTATACCTGTTGTGAGCTGGAGCGACACATCTGTGTCAGGCACAGCAACATACGCGTCCCTCAGAGGAGAGTCTTTATCTCAGGGGGTATTGTGTACACTAGTAGGGAGGATGTACATTAGTGAGCATGGTGTATTGAAGGCTAGAAAAGAACCTGTAACCATGTCAACAGATCTTAAAGACATGCTTATCTAACAGACTAAGACATGTAAAAGTTGTCAGATTCTGTTTTTTCTGTGATATGAAGCAGTTACGGGAACCAAAGGGGCAGCCTACTGTGATTGGTCAGGATTCAAATTCCTAGTTTGATGCAGACAAGACACAGTCACTGGAACAGGCAGCTGTAACAACACATAAGGTGTCATCCTTTCGTCAATAAGACATACGTATTCAACACGTATATAGCCCGTCTTTCATTGACACACAATATTAAACCTGAGCTCTTTACACAACTGGGAGTATTCTGCGAATTTCAAACGTGTCATTAGTCATCCAAACATGATTCATAAACATTCCAGAGAGTCACAGAAGAGCACAAAATGCACTGATGCTAATGTGCCCAAGTGTACGGGAATAGAAACAGAGTGCCGTCTTAGTCATCTAGAGATGTGACATGATGAGAGCAGACAGATACAGGGAGTCAACACTCAATACAAACACACAAGCTGTACAGTATTTCAACACAGAGGGAGGCCAGAGTGTCAGCACTGTTTGTGTCAGCAGAGGATGTTACATCAGGGTGCCTGTCTGTCAGATCATCTGCTGTATCAGATAGAGTGAATGAACTAAACTTTGACCTTTACAAGTCATCAGCTTGCCGGTTTCTGGTTCACCTGCACCTCAGCATCCTCGGCTGACTCTCGCGCTGCAGAACCCTGTGGCTTAAGATTTACATTATCACCATAGCCATGACTACCCCCATCATTAAGTGATTACCTCTGTCAATGAATATCTCTCATGCATGTGCTGCCGTCACACACCCAATGATTATTACATCAAAGAAATAGAGCATGCACGCATGTACTGTGAGCTAAGAAAAATCAGCTATATAAACATCGAATGTCATGGTTTATGTAAAATGCAGCAGCCTTTATACACAGCATAGCAATTTGTGCTGCACACTGTTCATTATGCAAGCCGTGAAGAATACATAAATAACACCTCTCAAGCTGATCAAACAGCCCACTAATAGTAAATAATGCACAGTTAGAGTTGTAAAATCAAATCAGCAAATGGCTCTGCTTTTGTACTTATGAAAAAAACAAAGAAACAAAAACTCCACATCAATTCTCATTTATCTTTACACTAATTTTGTCACAAATTACTGAGACCTTGTAATTAGTTCAATGAAGCTACTAAAAGAAGTTTTAAAAAACTCATTTATAAACACTATTTAAATCTTGTTTACATTGAAACTTATTGGTTCTGTATTCTCATACTGCAGTATTTTTAATTTAATGGTTTCTGGCAGTGTCGTGGCAAAATCTGTGCTGTGCAAAAATTGAGTTTTGCATGTACTATATTTCACCTACGCTCTATATGCACAATAATCTATCATCATAAAGCACACTGATGTGGTTACAGTCAAACAATGATTTTTTTTTTTTTTTTTTTTTAATAAATGTAAACACAGAAGCAACAATGTGTGCCAAAATGCACACATGTCCATGTTGGGGCAGGCCCAAATTACATATATGGAAGAAAAAAAAAACAGTTTTTTTTTTTTTTTTTTTTTTATCACACACTGAGCTGTTCGTAAAGCCAATGGATGCATTTTCTCATCTTGCTCCTTTCAATGATTGGATTCTGCTGGTGAGAAATGCTTCAGAATCTAGCAGCTCTGACATATACTTTTTTTCTTTTTGCATAAATGATGCCACAACATTGTTTTTCATTTCCATAAATCCATTTAAATAAACATTAAGATTAAGAGCTGGAGAAATATCATTAAAAAATTCTTGTACCTTTGTGCAAATAAGGCTGCTTGTTGTGGTGTCTGTGCATACAGGCTAATGTATTTACACGTGTGTCAGTGCTTGGGAGAATGTATGTGACGATGATGTGTCTGCAAATGCATAAACCAAATCCTAACTGTCAGTGAGAGAGATAGGGGTCACAGGTCAGCAGCTTTGCAGAGGCTTTCTCTCTATCTCCTCTGACAGTTCCCAAGATGCAGTGGGCCACAGGGGCATTTTTTTCCATCTATGTCTGTCCGTCTTTCCTGAAATCCTTCCAAAGTAGATCAGTTTCCTTCTCAGAGCTCTTCATCCCTAACAGGTCAAGGACGGACTGTGTCTCCTTTCAGGAGTCCACAGCCTCTTTGTTAACAAACCACTCTGCTGAGCCACATTTAACTTGAACAAGAGATTTAATAAGTGAAAAACTGTCTATTTACAAGTGAAAAAAAAGTGATGAAAAAAATGCTCCTCTTCTCTCAAAGGTCTCTAGCATTCTTATTAATAAAGTCCCTTCCTTTTAGAATGAAAACTGAAAAATAAAGCATCAGAAAAGGAGATCTCTCCTATTGTACATTCATTTTATTCTGATCATGAAAACATTTTGAATAGCTCTTTAAATACAAAGGTGTTTTGTTCATGACCAATGCACAAGTGAAGATCCTTCTACATTCCAGTGTTCTTAATGAAAAGTGCACTTTTAACCATATTGGACCTCAACTGCATGACATACCATGAATATTTTTCTATCAATGTGTATTTTCCAGCCTTATCTCTGTTTCAAATTATTCAAGTGAAATGAAATAGCTGAGGACACAGAAATCAGATCATTGAGGTGAACCTTGACAAATGAATAAGTGGGTTGTATGGTGCTCTGTGGATCTCACCTTTATGCAGAAGTTGTACATCAAAAGGTATCACATAAGATGGGAAAGAAGCATTGTGCTGCTGCTTTGACATAGAGAGACACAGGGTGTGCTGGGCAAACTGCACTGCTCATGTAACAGAAACAAAGCTGACGCGGCTCATACGTCTGACCACATTCTGACATGTGAGAGTTTTACAAGGTAAGGGAGAGTAGCTGAATATTGTCTTTGGCGTGGCAAGGAAGCTGGGAGGACAGGCTTTGGATGGGCAGCAGGGAACATAAGAGGAACGCTAACAAGCCCAAATACTGTTATGCACTGTAATACTGAACAGTACATTTGAACAGCTGACAGAAGGGGAGAGCCTGCTGCCGTCAAAAAATTAGCAATGAAGAGGAAACGCAAACTCAGTCTCTCTTATTTACACAGGTTTTCTCTTAGTAAGCTGGTCATATCAAACAAGGGCAAAATGAAACAACTGCTCTGTATTGCACGTTGATAGTCATCTTTGCAGTAGAGGTATACATGGATCCACTTGAATCTTAGAACATTAGACCCTACCCAGTACCAGTACAGGTTTGGATCCACATTTCATTATGTCAGTGAGGCTGGGGTCTATATATTTTTGGGTTCTGCATGGATCTAAGTGATGGATTTCAAATAACAGACAAGTCTGGTTCTGTTGTGGTACATTTCTGGGCTTTTGGGGGATTTGGCATATGTTTTTGGCTCATATAAGAGCACTACTTTGGAGAACATTGTGACTCTGGTTTTAAAGGTCTTTCAGGGAAAAAGGCTGCAAGGGTGTCACTCCTGTTCTGCAAGAGAGTGACAGCATTTATATATCACAAACATTGCTTTTAGAAGTCAAGGAGACCTCGGTGGAGTCCCAACAAACAGCAGGGACACCAGTGATGACACGCTTAGCTGCCAGATAAAAGAAACAGGCTGAATGGGGATCTGGCTTTGTGATGTGTGATGTTGTGTGCTGCAAGGTTTGGGTATGACAGTTTTGCATATATCCTTCAACAGGAGGATTTTTGACATCTAAATTGGCCAAACTAGTAAAAGGTACGCATAGAATTAACTGTGCTGCTTTGTGGCGGTCTAAACCATGTAAGCCCCAGTCTGTTTAATCCTATTTCCAGTAAATAGTTAATAATAATTCACATTTGAAACGCCATTAACTGTCCTGATAGTTTTTTATATGGCAACACAAAAGTTATTCAGTGCAAATACTTAGCTTAAACTTAGCTCAAAAAGAAAAAGTGTAAGGGAAAGACATGCCAGTATTTTCCATGGTGATAACACAGGGGAATGCACCATTCATGTAAAAGTAAAGGTTTGGTATATGAATGACCACTGGCCTAAAGCAAAGCAGTGGATATTTTTGACAAGAGAATTGAATACAGGATTAGTGAGGCAGGGTGAATCCAGTTGTCTGCACGCACAAGCACTGCAGGCTACACGGCACTGTATTACACTACATTGATGTCTATGTGCCTTTGAAAACATGAGATCTGAAATTGGCCCAATGCCACCTATAGACTTTGTGTCTTGAAATGTGGACGTGCTTTCCAGAAAGTCTAAGGCATGTAAAAAATTAAGTAAAATGCTGATCTTTATATTTACTTGCTTATGTTTCTTCACTTAAGTGGTCATTTTAATATTTAATCAATTTTCTATTTCATATCAATATTTTCAGAGCTTAGCAGAACCAGTTATCACCGCTGCACTGAAGCATTTTTCAAGGTACAAAATATCTAAATGTGATCACATTCTTTCCCAGCTTCATATAATTTTTGTGCTAGGTGGAAGATGTGAGCATTTTTCTGAAAACGACTGACCTCATTATTCCTGCACTATCTAATCTCTAGTGTTAAATTAGCTCACTGTTACGCATTTAGAGAATATTACTTTTACTTCTTTGTCTTGTTGTTTTCTTTTCTGCTTAAGAAACTCTTAAGAACATTAAAGTCTTCCTCCCTGTTCCTGACAGTGTTTTCTGTGTGTTTGTTTGTTTTTGTTTTGTTATGTTTTGTTTTTGTTTTTTTTACCCTAAGGGTGATTTAAGAGCTTAAATACTTTATAGATAACTTTTATCTTTACCAGGACTAGTCTTGACTATCAGGGGAAGTTATTAGACAACATCATAGTTTGAATTTTGTCTGATTTTCACCAATAGGAATAACTCTTTGTACTAGGAGGTTTAATGAGAACAGCCCCCAATTACTAGCTGGGTGGTGGCCCCACATACCAAAGATTCAGACTAAAGTCTCTTTCAAGCCTCTTAAGCAGGTTTTTATTACTAGATCACTCAGTAACGAGAGCTTCTCTGCTCTGTTTTCGCTCTCCATCCTCACTTTCTACAGATAAGAGAGGATTTGAGTAGCGCCACCAATGGAATCTGTCCTTCATACATTAAAACTTTAGTGGTTAGAGGAGTTCAAGGGCAATTTTGATCACAAGTTCATAGACCGAAGTTCCAATTATGTCCCCATGATAGAGAAAGAGAGGGGAGTTTGCTCTGTCTAAGCTCTTTGTGCATACTGCTCAGACATACTAAACAGGCTCTTTCATTTGTTTGCAAAGGCATTTCACAAGTTTATCTAAATGCTCTTTTGGATATACTGCAGGCATATAGGAGTCAATGTCCTGGAGTGTATTCCATCAGCAGAGTTATCTAATAAGAGTGTTTTGGGTAGAAAAAGTTTGGCTTCCTCCTTGAAGTCAGTCCTTAATTAGGAACTCATGGGTCCAGTAGAACTACTGGAATACAATGCAATTAGATGCCTTGCTGTTAAACACGATGTGTTGCTAGAGGGCACAAGTAAATCAAATACAAGGCAAGTCCACTTCTTAGGGTTACCAGAAGCATGCTGCAGCATATGTCCTTGAACTTCTTTAATCATCAATTAGACAACTGAAGAAAGTTCATTCATTTTTCTCTTAATATAAATGTTGGCAAGGTACATAGCAAATTAGCAAAAATGTAACGCTGTCCTCTCAAGAGGAGCAATAGTTTGGTAGTACACTAGCATTACGTGTGTTTACGTAGTAAAACCCTCTAGTGGCCATAGTAACTGTGACCGAAACAGAGGAGCAAGTGGGGTAACGATATTACAGCATGATTACAAAGTCTTTGCATAAAGGAGATCAGGGATGATGGAGGGTCAAACCGAAATGTCTCCTAAACCTTACTGCTTTTAACCCAAACTATAATCTTTCCTCAGCTGTTTTTGTACATAAACCTGAAGAGGTCCCAACCATTATACTAGGTTCCAAAAGTGGCACAGAGCTGTTGATAACAGCATTAGGTCAGCTTTTAGCAGGTATGCACATAAAAGGTTATTTTAATTTGAAGAGCTTATGGACAGATATTCCTTCTGTTGTGTATACTTGAGTGTATTTTATTGGCCAAGAATGCGTGCAAGATGAGGTTACACTGCACGGCTTAAAAGGAGAGCCAAAACTTTCACGCGGCAATATTGTAAAGCAGAGAATTAGCTGTCTGCACAAGTACCCCCCCATGGAGCCAACACAGTGGTCTTGTTGAAATGGAAAAGGAGCCTGCTGCAGTGCCATTGTTGGCAATGTTCATCACGCTAAACGTTAGCATCAAAAGGAGCACTGCAGCATGTCTACTCTTGACACGTTGAGTCACATATTACCATTTTTTCCCCATTACCTGTGTTTAGCAGGATTAGCAAACTTGGAATGCACAATTAATTAATTGTGCAGACTCATCATGTGGCACATTGTCAACATGTCAATGTCACGGCAGGAGTTGGTGCAACAGAACTCGTTTGACTACCTCTAGGTCTGTGGTCACAGTGGGAGCTCTCTAATGTACCTACCTGCTGCTCCACAGGTTACTGAGGACATAATAGGTTTGTCATTTAGCCAATAATGAGAGAGCCAGTAGAGCACTTTGGCTCAGCCAGAACTAAAGTTAATATGCATAAATTTAAGTTGAAAATGGAATGGTAGAAAGAACAGGGATTTTTTTTTAAGTACATTGGTCACACAGTAACAGGTGTTACAGTGATGGTGCAATTGCTAAAATGTGGAAATACATCTTGGGTGCATCAAAAAAGTTTGTTTTGGAAATCTTATCCATTTACAATTTGTACACAGCGTTTTTACGTTTCAACATTACATACATGATATAGTCCTGATTACATGTAGGCCTTTATCAGCTGAATATTTTTTTTACAAAGGGCTGGATTGGTTGGTTGTGGCATGGAACCAATGTGAGAGGCCTGCCAAGCAGCAGTGCAGTGTTCGAGACAACATCAAGGACGTCTGTTTTAACTGAGTATTAAGACATTTTATTTCCATTTTTGTGGCAACCAAATTAAGGTGTTTTGCATTACTTGTCACAATATTTTCCACTATGTTTTTCACCAACAAAACTAAGTGTTTTTAAGAAGACATTAGCAGATTTTCCAGTTGTTTTGCGTTGACCCAGACCAGATATATTTGAGGAGACAGACATTTAGTGTTTGCGGGGATAAAGTTAAGCCAAAACACAATCTTTTCTAACCCTAAATCAGTCATTTTTGTGCCTAAACCTAAACAAGTCTTAACGCAGAAAGTTAATGTTTTAAGGCAAAAAACTTAAACTCAAAAACTTTAAACGTGTCTGTGACTTGCAGAAACCAATTACAACATTAATTCTTTGCATCTGGGTTGGAAAATGCCAAATAATGACAAAAAATGACAAAGCACCTTTGTCAAATATGAACAGCATCCATATGTGATATGTACAGAATCTCCTTGTTAAATTTCATATGCTCAGCAGGTAGGAGGTATTGCAAGAAGGAAAGTATAGCCACCTAAAAAAAGACTCTTCAACTTAGAAACTGTGGTAATTTTGTTGAAATCTGCTTCATTCCTGAGATAGAGTGTAAGCTTGTTCTCTGTCTGCTTTGTCTCTGCACATGCTGTTACTGTAGTGTTAACTCAGACCTGCATCCGCAGTTATCTACTTAAATATACAAATTTGTGTACATATATATTTAAAAACACAATAAAACCATTAAAAGTAACTACAAAAAACCCCACACATTTATTCTTTTGTTCCTCTCATTGGCTTTTTTTTCGCATTGTAAGTCTTGATTGCAATGTCCATTAGAATTTTAATTAGAAATACACTGAACTAAAAATCAAAATTTCCTGTCAGTATAATTACTGATGGTAATGATGGTAAAATCATCATAGAACTTTAACAGAAGAAATCACAAGTTTCCAAATCATGAAGTCAAAGCAAGCAATCTTAGTTTTTGTTGAGAGTGGCTTAGGATTCTCGCCACATTTGTCCCTGGTGTCATGTTCAATAGTCTGAGTTTTATGAGAGAGGGTGATATTCACAGTGTCCCTACATCACCCAGCTGGGCGGTTCAGCAGATACTCTGTCTTCTAGTCAGCACTTTAATTAGTATTGTGTTGTGGAAAAAACAACTGCTTTTTCTTTTCTGTCAACATGCCCCTCCAGGCAACCAATTAATATAAACCACCTCAAAGATCAGGCTCTGCACTGCACTGCGATGAGCTCTAGATGAGATTCTCATTTAAGCAGATTACAGTGAAAATAACTAAATGTGGGTAATGCTTGTGCCAAACTTTAATAAGATCAGATACACAAAAAAAAAAAAAAAAACTGAGACAAAAAAATAAGTCTTATAACAGGTAAAGCACAGGAAGTTCTCAAAGCTCTGTCACATCATGTGAACAATCTGACATACAGTATGTCAGACACTGTTCCACTGTGCCAGCATAATGTTGCATCACATAATAAGCGAGTGTTATGCGACCTCACAGCTGTGTTCTATATTTTGCCATCAGTCAAGTTAACTATTACTTTGCCTGTTTGTCTGTATGAGTAAAATTCATGAGACCGCAGTATTCTACCCAGCCAGCTACAGGATATTAGCGATTCTACACCACTTCCTGCAGAGATCTCATTGCTTGGACAAGGTTACAGGCATGTTACAGCATCCATGGTGGGAGGAAAGGAGACCAGGTTTCCATGCCAACAGCCTTTACCCAAATATGGCCACTGCTGGCACAAAAAAAACCCTTTTAAATCAAATACTCAGTCACTATGAGGAATAATATATGTACCAGATAGTGACCAGTTCTACAGAGGTGAATGCGGAGGAGGATGAAAAAAAGGCTTTTTCAACAGCTCAGGAATAATGAAAGTCTTAAGCAACAGTCCACCTCACTGTCAATCTAGAAGGGAAAGTAGCAGCATGTGTGAAAATAAGTGCAGATCCCGATCTTTCTATACAGCTTCAGGCACTGATGCATTCTGTGTAAGCATGAAGGTGGATTTAAACATTGTTAAAACAGTTTAATAAATGTGAAATTTTAAAGGTTTCTGAATTTGCAGTACAGGCATGTAAAAAAACTGCATTAAATTTAGTTTTTATGATAGATTATAAGGATGGAAGTCGATACGTTTTTGTCGACAAATACCATGAAAACCCCAAACAATGATCTCTGGATATCCTCTAAATTTCTTTACCTGTCTCTGGCATTTAGCCCCAAGTCTATTTGCAGTAATGGTATTAATCTTTAAAAATGACCCACGAATGAACAGTTTTCTATATTAAAAGAAATTATCATACATTCAGTGCTTTAGTGAACATTGTGTATGTTGGATTGACTGAAAAGGAACTTACAGTGTTAATGGCAATAAAAAATATTGAAAGTGCAACAATACGGCTGACTGATGTGTTTTTAATCATTCGTGGATCACACTGAAGCTATGGCACTCAATAATCAACTATATTAAGTTTTGGATACACAGACAACAATTAGTATGAAGAATCATTTTATTGTTAGTTTTCCTGTCACTAGATTTATGCACACTAGGAAAGATATAGAATATCATGCCATATCCATAAATACTCCTAAAGTACTTCAGTAAAATTATTCAAGTGTGTACACATGAGGTTATCACTAATCATTTCATTTAATATTAATATTTTCTGTAAGCAAAAAAAAAATCCTAATTTAAAGAGAGAACAACAAACAAAAAATCTCTTTTAATAACATGGACTGATTGTTCGATCGTACATTTGAAAAGACTGCAGCTGTTCTACAACAGACCAGTTAAACATTGTATTGGACATGTAATAAGTCTCGTAAGCACGTTGGCACATTTAGGGGAATGGCTACTGAAGTGAGTGCACAGAGCACTTAAGACTGCTTCTCTTATGTCTCGAGGCAGAATGGCTGTCTGAAGCTAGGCCAAGTTTTCAATACACACTGAAAACCCAAATATTTCCAGACCCATAGAATCGTTTCACTGAGCGGCATTAAAAGAGGGCCACATTCAGGGCAAAGAGGACATTACTTCCATGTGACAGCAGGCTGTTTACTCCAGTGCCTCATGTCCCCTTGGCCTCACTTACTGGACTGGGTGTCCCCTTGTATTGATCGAAACCAAACTAAGTGGCCTAATCCTTGCATGTCGCCACAGAGGAATGGGACAAAACTGTCTGCCTTACTTCCTCTGCGTGCACGCGTGTGTGTGTGTGTGTGCATTAGCATGAAAATCTAGAGGATCCTCGAGACCGTAGAGAAACATGAGTGACCTATTTTATATGAAGAGAAAATTCTAGGAACATGCCTTAAGATTTACAATGAGCTGCACCGGGGGAAATAAATTGTAAATTCTATATGCTATCCTTGACACATTTTACCACTGAAATATATTGTAGAATTGGACATGATGTGTTGTTTCTTGCGAGACATAAATGTCAGTAAAATCTACCACTCTAGGGATTGGCTGTATTTGATTTTTGAAACCTTTTTTTTTATTTTTTTGAAGCTTTGTTGAGCTTCTATTCTTTTTAAAATATTTAACTGAAGTCTTGCTATTGTGAACTGATGCAACAACAGCATCAGTGTGTGGGATTCCTCTGTGTTATATAGCGACTGTCTTAGACAGCATGGAGAGGAGGCGCGTGACAGAAAAAGATTTTTCTTTTGTGTATGCATAAGAAATATTTGACTCATTGCAGATCACACAGTAGATACTGAGCCTGGGGCCAAGAGGAACTATTTGCAAGGTACAAAGGCACAAGAATGAGCACCGACTCAGACACATTAGAAATACAGTAAGAAGGGTGCATCTTTGCCCCATGGGCAGAGACAATGGAGGCTAGACCCACACACGACCTCCATAGTTGATACAATATTGACATGGCACTAATAGCTCTGGCTATAAGACCGAGCAGAAGGGCAACCAGGCGAGACAAAAGTTGCGTGAAGGCCAGGCAACCCCTTCAATGTAGCCTCTCTACGACCCACTTTAGCTCAACAGCAAACACAATTCTCTTTGTCTCTGTACATTACCCTCAGATGCTTGACCACTACAGGCAAACTCCCTGAAGAGGTCTAGACTTGAGTTTAAGTCCCACAAGCAGATTACACACAGAGACATGCACAGACAAACACAGACAAAACCACACACAAACCCAGACAGCTTTTAAATGAAAACTGGAACCCTTTTGTAAACACAACTGGGCATTATAGAGGAGACATACAAGGAAAATAGCAAAACAAACTCATACTCTAAGTTTGGAAGATGGCATTGGTAATCCGTAGCTTTTGGCTGATGACCAGCATCGGTCTTTGCTTGCAGAACAGCAACGATGACTTCACTGCTCAAGAATACACGCAATCTGTGTGTGCTGTCTGAGTCACTGACTAAAATGTGTTCCACATGCCATTTTATTCCTGCTGGCATCAAAAACAGCTTGTGGTGACAAGACCAAATGCATGCTTAACACCATTCACAAACATCATCATTCATTTCGCATGAATGATGATCTAAGAGAAATTTGATTCATCTTGGCCAGCATGGCTTGAATCTTTTTTTCCTAGTTTCAATACTTCTGGGTATTCAGTGGCGATAATTGATTCTATAAATACAACTCTTACACGCTATGTCCACAGTTCATTGAAAGTACTGGCACATCACTCGACTGAAGTGTTCTGGAGATGATGAAGAGAAGATCTGAAGATTGTTTTTATACCTATGTCATCATCTCGCCAATCATTCTGAAGTGAAAGGTGCAGCTCTGAGAAGTTGAAATGCTTTTATATCAACACACATACAGCAAAGCCAAGAATAGGTGGGTTGCTCTGAAAAATGAAACCTGGTGCAGAGTGTGTGTGGATACACGCACCACACGCGTGCTGCGCTTATTGCAAAATGAAAAAGCTTA
Source organism: Acanthurus tennentii (assembly GCA_029783805.1). Taxonomy (NCBI): domain Eukaryota; kingdom Metazoa; phylum Chordata; class Actinopteri; order Acanthuriformes; family Acanthuridae; genus Acanthurus; species Acanthurus tennentii. The sequence continues at coordinate 9,647,847 of JAPZDZ010000003.1, forward strand.
CAGTCACACTGCAACAATATCAGCTATGCATATACTCTTGCCAAGGATAAGCCACATTAATGGACTATGTAAATAAGAAAAACTAAACACTC
>JAPZDZ010000003.1:9664031-9700158 GCA_029783805.1 Acanthurus tennentii
ACACACACACATACATCCACCGTGAATCCCACAACAAGATCTATTCTCTCTCCCTCCCTCTTTATCCCTTTCTTTCTGCTCTGTGAGGCAGGTTAATGAGAATAATAAAATCACACTCTGTATTTCCTCTGTGCCTTGAATGGCCTCATCAATTTACAAACGGCGTGAAATACTGAAGTAGAAATGAAACAAGGTAAAAAAAAAAAAGAAAAATTCAAGAGGGGGAAACAGGGAAGTCATGCGTGTCTAAAATACCTGCACTTTCAGAGCACGCATTTTATATCAGCCTGAGCTCATAAGTCAGAAGGTTTGCTAATTAAAAACAACTCCGAGTGTAGTATCACAGCTGACTGCCATATTTGGGCCCGTCATTAATTTAAGCCTCCCTCCAACTCCTCCCCACTGCTCATTATTCTTCTGGACAGCTGATGCACGCAACACCATCAAGCATCAAGCAGTTACCATGTTCCCGTAGCTCATGGACTTGGTGTGATAAAACGCACTGTCTATGTCAAACGTGACGTGCAAGTCAGATATTTTATATAATCGCCAAAGCTGTAGGGCATTTTAATGTCAGGATCATATAGTAATGGCTGCAGAGAAGAAACTGTAAACATATATAGCACTTTAGAGATTAAAACATGAGAGTCCAGAAACAGTAAGAGTTACAGAAGAAGGAGAAGGAGAAGAAGAAGAAAGGTGAACAGTAACTTACTGGTGGTACAGTTAATCCTGATACAATCTAGATGGGGAAGAATAGATGAGAGATAAATTCATCTTTCAACGTTACAGCTGCAGACATCATTAAAGCATACAGTCCACCCCTCTGGGGACACACACACGGACACTATCCATCCTCTGATGCTCTCACCCGTGGCCCCTGGAGCTGCAGCGAGCTGGTAAAAAGCACTGCAGTGTAGGTTTGCCAGAGGAGCACAGCATGGTTAACAGGAATATATGTTCCAGCAATGTGAAACAGGAAATCATTAGAGCTGAGGTTCAGTCATATGACATTGTTTGTATCGCTTTGTTTTACATAGTACAAGCTGCAGGATTTCTGTTCATTTTTCTAATCTTTAATGCAGTATGAGAGCATCAGATTCCGGTCAGGGTCAGACAGGGCCAGCTGGAAGCTATTCTGACTTTATCCACCTCTGTTTCTCTCCTCTCTCTGTCCAACGATCTATGAGTCTGTCTACTCATGCACAATGGCATCAACATTTCTGCAACGGCAAATTTGAACCTCAATATGTCATTTAATTGACTAAATTATATAACAACCTAATTTTACAATATAAATATAAAGATTATGGAAAAATTGCTTTGGTACGTCTACTGATCCTGATAGTGCTCTCAATAAGGAGGACAGTAGTGGAAAATACGGAGTAGTTTAGTAAGAGCAGTATGTTTAATCAAGTACTGTACTCAAGTAAGTTTTGACATACTTGTACTTTAGAGTATTTCCATTTAATGCTACTTAAAACATTATGGAAATCGTAGAGAGAGGGATCAGAACTGACAAGTATATACTGATACAAATACTGTCCTTCGCTCCACTACAGTTAGTTAACAGCTATAGTTGGATGATTTGCAGGTTTTTTTAATGTTAAAACATGGTCATAATAAAATATGGTAAACTATTATAATTTCTAAATTTTTTTTATTTTACCAACTTTGTTACCTAATTATATATATAGCATAGAGTCAGTAAAAAATAACTTATCTTAGCACGCATTAAAATGCTGCTTACATGAGAATTTGTCAGAGATAATTTCCAAATAACATGTTTAGAATAGTAAAATACTCCAGAAGGGGTACTTATGCAAATAATTGCCTGGACTTTGATACTTTAGAAAATATTTTTATAAGACATAACAACCCAACAATATCTTAAGTATTTAGGATTAAGCTTCACCCAGGTTAATCCTTTAGTTACAATAATCCTCAGCCAACAATATATGATATGGTATCACAGTGAAAAAAAGTAATTCTGCATGATGAGTACATTTTTTTCTGACACTATCTAGATGACATTTCGAAACAAGGACTTGAAATTAATTTTTTTTTCAAGGCTAATAAAAGCAGTATTACTTCTATTTATGATCCCTTTTTTGCTGATAACATCCTATGCTAATCTTGATCCTATCACAATAGTCATTGCTATTAATAAAAAAACATTAAAATCTTCTTGTACACAGCAATGCCAATGTAGACTGTGACTATTTCTGTTTTACCTCTCTGTTTCCTGAAGCTTAGCTCATGCGTTGCTCTGAGAAAGGTGACCCAGATGGAACTCCCCTCCCCTCTTTCCCATTTGGCCCTGCCTGTCGTGTGTCGTCAACCGCAGCAGAAAAGTGGTCGCAAACAGCCAGAGACCATCACTAGCCTACCCTGACAGGGAATGCTCTGCTTTCCATGGAGGGATTGGGGAAAGAGGAGCTTCAAGGGCTGATGCCTTGAAACTCAAAAATGTTGAAATGTGTCAAAGATAATTCAAAAGAAAACAAAAAAAAACATGGTGACCTGGTGTTTTCATCAGAGGGCATCTTTTTGTAGTCTTAACAATCTGACTTGTCAGTTGTGTCGGTGTGTGGCGCTGTTGTGTGTGTGCCATGGTGGGACACGTGCTTCCTTGTGTTTGATAGCAGACACAGACTGCCTACTTTGTATGCGCCACTAAACGGCTCCGCTTAGGGAGCCCATTTCTGTTTAGCCAGTGGAAAGGAGAAATAGATGGCTATCATTTGTGCAGCATTGCTCTGTTTGGGAGATATCAAACTTTTCACAGGCATCATTGGATTTCTGAGCAAATAAGGGCACAGCACAAACTCACACACACTCTGTTTTGTCCCTTTTATTTTGCTGTAGCAGGAGGGGATTTAACTTTCCTCTCATTTAAGACACAGTTCATGTTATGTGCAATCATGAATTTAACCATATGATTAAAAAACATGTGTATGCAGGGAACTGATTAACCACAACTCACAATTACAGACTGTATCATATTAGGTTACTACTTTCTGAGAGGAGTAGTTTTATTAACTCATTCATCTATTAAAGAATTATTAGCAACATAGATTATATAAATGCTAACTGGATTATTTGAAATGAAACTGCACCAGGAAAGGCTACAGCAGTATGTGCACTTTACGGCCAACTCCCTGTAGAGCACTACACATGTATGGATGTAGATTTGAGGTTAGCTGATTGAGTGTGCAGCGAGCATTCCCTGCTGGGCAACGGCAGCTGTGTGCTCAACTGGCAGTGAGCGGAGAGCCGCAGACTCTTGCCATTGAAAGTCTTTTACACCTTCTCCTCTTATTCAGTATCTATATACATGCGTGCGTTTGTGAGAGAGAGTGTGTGTGTGCCTGACATGTGACTCTGCTACTGCAGTCGGTGTACCGAGGCGTTACCTAAATTGACAGTCAGGCGGACGCGGCCGCTCTCCAGCTCCAGACGCAGGGTGTCAGCAGAGTCTCGAGACGTGGTGGCTATAAGGATGCCATAAGCTCGCTGGGAGCGGAAGCGCAGAGACACGTCCTCGGCTTCTGTGTGCATCACCACTGGCAGCTGGACCTTCATAAACTTACTGCCGTCGTAGCTGAGCACTGTCGCCTCTGCAGAGAGAATGGGAAGGAAAACAAGATGAGTGATCGGTATAATGGAGTGCAGCAGTTTTACGGTAAAACCAGTGACCGTAGCTGTCGGTTCAACTGTAAATAATGCCCTATTTGTGGATATAATTTAGTGTTGCTACTTGAAAGAAATACATTAGGGATAGATATTAAATGGTGAATATGTACTTGGAGGTCAGCGAATATGCTGTGAGAAAGCTTATTACGTTTCTGTTAGATAAATGTATTCAGATGCTGCTGCTGCAAACCCAGCAGCCTGCAGTGACTTGTCATCCAGCCTCCAGTCCATTCATAGAAAAATGATTAAACCACAGAGCTGACAAACATCGGGACAACTGCAGCCTTCCAGGAGAGTCTCAGACATGTGCTCAGCAGGTTTGTTAGGGAAGACAACTGTGCCTCACTGACAGCAGACACCCAAAGTTATCCTTTCTGCAGATGAATCCAACTATCAGGCAGATAGAATAGCAAATACAATCCAAAATCAATGGGTCAATTCAAAACTCACTAACTGACTCCTCAATGGCATGTGCAGTACACAAATATGTCACCCAGGAGCAGTGTGTGAAGACTTGTCACAAGCCTGGCATCACATTGCACTGTGCCTTACAGTTGACAGCTACCCCAACTCTCTGCAAAGTCTGAGTCCTGTCTAACTCTGGGCCAATTTAGGTGGTGGCCTCCATAAGTGAAAACACAGTGTATGGAGACAGGTGCACTCTAGGACATGGTGAAAAAAAAAGCCATCATGACAAAGTAATAAAAACCTAACAGGAAAGGGGAAACAGGTAACTCCATCGATACAAGCTAACAGAGTGTTAGTATTGGTTTTACTAGAGAATAAGTGGCAGCCATGCATCCACAGTTTTTGTATCTGCAATACAACAGTGACAAACTACGAAAGGACAAATTGATATTGATTGAGGAAAAAAAAAACACACAAACGGCGACAGAATCGTAATAGTCTGTGGACCCTGAATATTGAGCTTCTGCTCAGGGTGACTGCATTTACTCAAAGCATTAGGCAGCCACTGGGACAAATGCTGGGGAGATTGTTTAACGCTGGCAGGAGGTTGTAACAGCATTTCCGGTAATGTAACTAAACCATAACCCAATAACAAAGCCATAACTGCAGCTGCAGCGCTGAGACAGATACTGTACATGACGAGCTGGAGGGACGGAAGATGGAGAGCGGCAGGGGCGATAGGGTACCAAGGTACATGCACCACCTCATCACCACTTCCTCGTCACACAGAGGCAATGTCACATCCATCCCCTGGGATGACTCTGTCACATTCCTCACCCAAATCCAATTTCTCCACGCCCTCCTGGGGTATGCTGCAGATGACATGGGCGTGTGACGAACGAGTTCTCACTGCTAAACTGTCTGCTTCCTGCCAGGCACCTAAAGCAAAGAGCTGCATTTAGAAACTGTTAGCTGACGCCGAGAAAAGTGGAGCTACTGTTCAAGCTGTCCCAATAATTAAAAAAACGTTTGTCACTGTATTATTAGCCAGCAATTAGACCCAATTTCTAGTAGTAGCATGCATTTAATTTATTCTCAATCTGTAATTATATGCTTAACACTACATAGAAATAAACAGTAAATAGTGTCTGTTGTTCAGGTGTATTATGCTGGGAAGATGGGATGTGAAAATCGTTACTGCCAAACAATGACTGATGGAGCTAAGTGCTGCACCGTATAGAATTCCTGCTCCACTATGAAGCCTGCCCCTTTTAAAATGCCTCCGTCTGAAATGGGTTCCATTATCCCTGTGAAAACATGCTCAAGGTAAAAAGGAAACAAAACATAGAAAGACTAATTGAACATTCACACTAATCATGAAAAAAATGTGCAATTTTTTTCTTTAAAAGGTTGAAGCATTGTGTCGACATACTTTTATTTTTTAAACTACCAGCTTTAAGAGCAGATAGCAGAGTGGAGGTCAGTTGGCTGCCACTATTCTAAAAAATAGCCATTTACTAATCAAGGTCAGAAGAAATAATAATGTGTTGTACCATTTACATCATCTTTTGCAGGTAAATGATATTTCATTTATATGAATCATCCTGATTTCTTTTCTTTGAATGAACAGACAAATCAAACTGATCACAACTGGAGTAAATTTCACATTCAATCAAGATGTCAGTTCTGCTGAGATCACATAAGAGGTGCCTCAAAGACCTCATAAAATGTGGGTACATATGAAAATATGGAGAACCACATGTGAGGGAATAATAACCTAATACAAAGTGAGCACCTGTCAAAAATCCAATCCTGGAAGCCAGGTCATTTGTAATGGCAATCCATGTTTAATATCTAAATAAATTGTAAGGTCTGAAGCTGGAGCTTCTGTCTGTACCAGCCTAACAGGAGACTGTCAGAGGGGAGACGGAGCATACCAAACCAAACCAAGCATTCATCTCCCATCTTGTAAGGCACAATACAACATTGTTTTCTGATTTTTTTTTTTTTTTTTTAACAAGAAAACATGGTGTGATGTTACTACTTACTGAAGTAACAAATAAGGCTGTGCTACTAACAAGGGGGAGTACTGGCAGACAGGCACACAGTTCTTTCTCCATTCTGCCCCAAGCAAAACAGGCTCTGCAGGAAGGGAGAGCTGTCAGCTGCATGTCACAGGATTGTGATGTCCCACAGTATCAGAGCGCCAGGCCCAATCCAATTCAAAATTTGCCGGAAAACACCTGCCAAAGGCTTTTGGAAAATGTTTTCATGGCTCAGAGATATCATAAATAATTCAAAGCTGCTCATGTCTTCTTCACCGCAGCCCTCTTTGAGTATCTTAGTATACACAATCCAAGAAAAACTCACAAGCTATTAAATGTGTGAAAACAAACTGCCAGCAAAGTAGATTTCAACAGACAGGGAAACTATTCTGTCTATAGAGAAAAAAACTAAATCTGATTGGAAAAACTTCACTCCTGCTGCTGTGTGACCATACGGCAACTTCATCAGGGCTTTTGAAATGAGAGCAAGAATGAGAGATAAAAATGGATCAGTGTGTCTGTTCAGAGTGCTGGAATCTGCGACTTCAGCAAGAGCTGTCAGGGATACACCCCATAGCCAAGATGGTAGAGATTTAGTATGTGCGAATTAGGTTTTTCAGCCCATTGAGACTATTAAAGGAGAATTACCACTTAGTTTTAATGATTTACAAGTTAATCTTCAGTCTTTGGTCTTTGCTTTGCTTTCAAGGTCTCTTTAACAAGACGTAATCTACAAAGCAATAGAAACAAAGCATCAAAAGCCATAATGTACAGCTTAAACAAAGTCCTCTTAAAAAGAGACTTCCCTTCATGTTTGTGCACTTAAAAAAATTATTTCATTCCTTGCCTGTACTTTACAATGAATGCTTACATCCAAAGAAAATCAACCCCCCATACTCTTACAGTCACATTTTCCATGTTTTTCAACCAATTTTCTGCACATCTGTGTGCATCGCTTAAGGCTGCATGAGACAACCAGTTTTCTCTAATTTGTGACTATATTCAAGTGTGGTGAATGGTGACTAACACACAGTGTGTTGTCAAAGGGCATGGCTAAAATGTGCTTTCAATGCTAAAAAATCAACCACATTCTCCTTTGAGGGCATTTCACAATTACGCAATAACATTCTGCACCTCTTGGCTTTAGCTTTCGGCCGATGGCAAATGACTTTATGCTCTGAAAAGCAATAAATGTGCTTAAAGAACCAGATTTCCTATGGTTATACTGGTTTAATAGAAAGGATTTCACTATTATGTAGTAAAATAAAAAAATAAATAAATAAAAAAAAATCCTGCTGGTTAGCAGGTAAAAGCAGGAGAAAGCACCGTTCTCAGTGTTTGCTAACATGTAAATATGCCAGCAAATATGAATATGTATGTATATGTATATGTATATGTGTTGCATACTAAGCATTGTTGTGTATTGATCCGTATATTGATCTTCAACACCTATCTTTAGTCATCACAGATAGGTGTAAGTACACATTCACCTGCAGCCCCTGTCCAGGTGAAATAATGCAGGTGCTGTCAGAGTTGGAATCAAGCATGTCATACCTCATTAGGGAATACGTGTGTGTGCTGCAGCGCACCTACAACACCATCTGGGAGGCTGCCGGAGCCTCACACTGCAAGACTAATATTTGGGCTAATTAGCAACTGGAGGAACAATGAAGGGGAAGACATTTGGGATGCAAGGGGGAAAATTGCTTTGTCTGCTTAATTAAAATCTCTCAAAATAGGGCGAATAGCTCCATGGTTCTCTTCCGAAGCTCCTCCTCCTGTTCCTTCCACTCGTTGTCGTCCTCCTCCTCCGCCATATGCAGTAGCTGTATTTTGCCACCGGGTGGTACACCATGCATGGATAAGTGAGAGCTGTGGTAATTCTTTTGACAGCTCCTCGGCCTGCTGGTGCCTGCTTCATCCTACCAGCGCAGAGGCAATCTGGAGCCATCAAAACAGCTGGCAGCACGCCAGGGCCCGTCCTCTGTACCACTGCTCCCACTCACACTCTCCCCGATGTACAGAGCACAGACAGCCAGAAAACAAGAGAGCTGGACAGGGAAGCCGCGACGCAACAAGACGCTCGAGTGTAGTGGGAGAGGAGATGGGGTCAGAGTGGCAGAGACCTCTGTTACATGCAGCACTTCCTGAGAAGCAGCTTCATACACAGAGCTGCATGTTTTCTGCTTTTGTCTTTACTCCAGGTTAGACTGAAATATATCTTTTTCAATCCAAGTGCACTCTGTGAACAAGTAATTATCTTACTGAAGTGAAATGATCTGTATCACATGCCCACTACATCTTCCTCATATACTATAACCCAATTCAGGTCAACTCATTAGCTAGAATGGGAAAGCACATGTGGAGACCCAGAGCAGCTCAGAGTCAAGCCTGACAATTTTATTTATTAGAGATTGAAGGGATTCATTTTTTCTCCTCTTGTGATTTTTTTTTCCTTTTATTCCACCCAAATGAATTATTTACTCATTGTATTAGTTCTAACTGCATCACTGCAATTACCAGACTTTGTCACATGCTAAGACAGTTCTGACTGTATTAACTGAAATCGTAACAACAAACAGAAAATACCAGATCTTTCTCTTTTCACTTGCTTTTGTTTAATTTTGCTTCTATTTGACTCAGCAGATTTCATTATCTCGCCTTATTATTAACATCTCAGCCAGACATTTTCTACATCCCAATTACAGGATATCTCAGCTACAATGCTGTACAAGCCAAATGACTTGAGCGCAGAGGAGAAGCACGAGCACATGTAGAGATGACACATGTGACTGTGTGGGACGTGTAACATTCCAACTGTTGTTCATTTTTCCTCCAGTGAGAGCCTGTTCCTGCTGTCGTTCCTGTGCAGATGCATCACGCTGTGATAACGGTGTGACATGCTTGGGCTCTTCTTGACATTTGCCTTGATTATGCATATGTTAACTGTTTTTTGCTCATTTGCTGCTAACACTCCGTTGAGATTTGATGATGCAATTTCTATACATGCTGCTGTAACAGAAAAGCTTTACAACTTAAAAGCAATCCTGACTATCTATAGGGATGCGCAGTAAACATTGTATCAGTTCAAGGGTATTATTTGTGTTGATATTCATTACAATTTCAATATAGCATAAAGGCAGCTACACATACAGTAAAGTGAAATTTCACTTCAGCTAATGCCCTTGGTTGTTTTTGATTCATAAATAAGATGTAAATGTCATCAAATATCTCATTTATGGTTGCTAAAAAATTTAAAAATGAATATAGACTCTCAACTGATTTTCATTACATTCAAATCCGATGCTGTTAATGTAAGTTAATATTGCTAATCTCTCGTTGATGAATGAACTATACATCCAACATATTTATTCACTCAGTCTGATTATGTAAAATAGGCCTGAAATTCCAATTTTTGTCCGATAATAATTGCCTCAGAGCAGACCACATTAGCATGTGAAGGATTTGTCGTCCTCACACAGCTGGTTGTTGTTTTAATCTGGCTGGAATTCAATCAAAAGGGTCAGAGGGCAATTCTCTGGCCAAAAAGGTCAACAAGCTAATACTGAACAGGCTAGAACGCAGGGCTATGCTGAGATGTGCATAATGAGCAGAGATATTTCCACATGACTGGTTTTTATTTTCTGCTACATTACAGATATGGTATCAACAAAATACAAACATACTAAAAAGGCCAGTTTAGTAAAGCGATCACGGAGGTACCTTCAAGCAAACAGACTATGCTATAGTCATATGCATAAACAAATGATGTTCCTTCTCTACCAAAGTGAAACTCTACAGAGGAATTTTGGGGTCACATCTTTTTATTTTAATGTGAACACCTGTGTTTTCCATTGGTAAAAACTCCTGCAGAGTCAGGTGTATGTCTGCTCAAGCTTAAGTTGAGAGCCGTAAGAGTTCACTGTCTGACACTCACTTCCTCTGTTTCTCCTCTTTGGAGGTAATTCGGATAAGTATTCAGCACCAGGTCTGGTCATGAGCGAGTGGTTTGATGAGCCAAATGGTTAGCAGAAGACAGCCAATTTAGGGGCTAGTGTGGATAGTGGACGTGACCGGCAGCGTCTCAGCGGTGCATCAGTCACCTGCCACTCAACATAGTCTACCATCAGCCGGTGAACACTTTGCGCGCCCCAACTCATTCTGTCTGCCTCTCTTTGGCTGTCTATCTACACATGCACGCCTTCTTTCCTGTCTTCTGCTGCTTTCAGTTTCCTGTTTGAGAGCTGCTGATGTTCAACCGTCAGCCGAGATAAAAAGACCACCTGCTGGCTTTTGTCTGTTGATGTTGTTCAACCTGCACTTGAAAGGAGGTCGCTTTTAAACAGAGAATAATAAAACTGGGGTGTCTATAATTAAAATACTTTCCTGGTTGCCTTTGATGTCAAATACATTTATATTTACAACACAATCCACAGTGAGGTGGAAGTATGTCACCATGTAGTATCATTGACATTTTACACTGACATATCCAGATTACGCACAACAGCTAGAAAACGGATCTGTTGATGGAATGAGACCAAAAACAAGGTCCTACCTCTTTCGCAGGAGCGTCCCAGGAATCCAGTCCCGGAGCAGTCACAAACGTAGCGGTTCCAGCCCTCCCTGCAGACCCCATTGTTTTGGCAGGGGTTGCTCAAACACTGTTTGGGAGGCTCCTTAGAGCAAGAGGGCTTGACCCCGGCAGCCTTTTGGATCTCGGCCAGGCGTCGGACATCCTTACTCTGTCCATCGATGAATAGATCCCGTATACAGCCCACGTAGCCGTAGTTTAGTAGTGCTGTCCACACCTCAGTGGGAAACACCAGCCCCATCTTGTTCTCTGGGAGACCCCCGAGGTAGAGATTGTCATCCAAGTCCAAGATCTCACTTTCTCCAGGGGCTGTGTAGGCAGTACGGAGAGTGTTGATGGAGATGGTACCTAAAAAAAATAGATGATACAGAGGGAAAAGTTGGGTTTTTTTCGCTTTTTTGAGCAAGAATGAGGTTATTTTCCAGATGGACAGATTATAACACCTTTTTGCTTACTGTAGATGCCAAAAGACACTTCTTGCCCCGCAGTAACACAATCATGCAGAGACAACCCAGTTAAAGATGGTTTGATGAAGAAATTAGCTTAATTAGTGTTATCCATCTGGACAGGGTCAGGATTTTCTTCATTTAGAATGACTGATGAGTGTTGATAAGAGACATTAATCACAGGACAGCTAGTCTATTAGTAGCCTAATCTGAGATCCCTAAGAGTATCCTCTCCATTTTCCTTGAATTTCCCATAATAAATCTCCTTTATCTATAAAGCAGTGGTCATAAAAAGAAAGAAGAGGCTAAGAAAAATGGTTGCCCCCTCTATCATTTCAGCCAACCAAACAAACAAAAACAAAAACAAAAAAGAAAAACATCATAGCCATCTTTTAGAACTTGATTAACGGACTGCAGGCTGTTTTTTTCACCCTGTCTCTCCTTCTGCTTGCCTCTCCAACACATAAACCTGCAATGAGAGTTTGTGTGTTTCCCCCACCATGATTTATCGCTCTCATTCAGGTTTAATTCTCGATCTGGAGCACGGTAAACAACAGCGGACATGACTGGACTGTAAAGCTGTGGAGAGAAAGGCCTTAGTGTGGGACTCAGACTGGGGTGATTAATTTGTATATGGATCTGTTACTCTCAGTGCAGGAGCCATTGTGGATCTTTAATTAATGGTGGCTGCCTCCACTGCCCGCATCCTCGTCTGGTAATCTATATACCGTGCTGCTGAGGATCGGCACTGGCCTCTGCCCGGGGAGAGTGGCAGAGAAATAGTGCTGAAAGGATGCTCAAGAATAAAATTGCCATAAAGTCATTATTTGCATTTTGAGTGGCAGCTGCATGCTATGACAGATATGAGGCAGCTATTAGTTGATTGCCTTGAGCTAAATGGCACAGGCCTCACTGCTCGTATGTGGCAGAAGAGCAAAGCTTTCAAGTTACTTTTCCAGTCAAAGAGTTTATATTAGGAAAACAAGCCCTGAGCCACACATGAATTTTCAAAAGAGATGCCTGGAACATTTAAGAGACACATTAGAAATTAAATGGGGCCTTTCACATAACACTATAGCAACCATTAGCATGCATGAATATACAATTTATGATCAATTATAGGGATGATAAATATCTGTATATCTTTTGTCAATGAATCATGTTGTTTCTCTTTGCTTTTTGATTGGCTAAATCTTAAAAAATAGGCTATTAAAAGAAAATAAGGGGATCTTTTTAAAAGATGATAATAATCTTTGTCATGTATGTATCTTTATATCCAAGGTGAATCAGTCTTCTTGCAAAGTGCATCAAAAAGACAGCCAAGGACCTAGTGCACAATGATTAACCCGGGCCTACTTACATGTTCCAGCACTTTTCTCAGGGTCTTGGCCCCAGGCATCTGTTCCAACACTTTCCCGCCGCCACCCACTGCCCCAGCTCTCTCCACCTACAGCTGTTGTGACTTCCAAGCTTTGCACACTTGGCAAGGGCCACCCGTCACGCAGCCAGAACAGCTCCCTTCAGGTTATAGCTAACGAGCTCACTACATCAAACTCATTAGCGAGGAAACTTTTCTCTGAGTACAGCAGGTCCCCTGACTGAAGAATGAGCATTGGTGTGGTCAGCTTGAATTGTGATGGAAGTCTACACTCCACACTACACTTCACTTGTGTCACATGTCACCACATGACAGGCAGTAGCTGCGGATCAAAATACCTTTGGATTGTGACACTATTTTGTGAAATAACCATCCACAAAGGCTTAAGGAGCTATCATCTAATGGCCTCTATATATACCGTGGTATGTATACTTAAGTCTTATTACATCGTAAACAGTAAACAAGGATGCTGTAAGTTTGAGGTAAGCATGTCTGTCTAAATTGATGTAAGTGGGAGACAAGAGAAGGATGTCAGCATCTTTCAGGCATCTGCTCAGAGTGCTCTGCTCACTTGTCACAGTCCTGTAAGGAAGTGTGTAAACACAGTCAAGCTATGTTAAGTCAGAAGCCACTATACAATCCCATGGGGATGTGTGCCATCACCAGGCAAACAGCATGAGAACATAACCCACATACACAAACTGCAGGACCGCCTATGTTTAGAGCCGAAAGGGGAAGGGGATGTATCTTTGGAAGCACTAGCAAGCATAAAAGAGGAGGAGATGGATACAGAACAAGATGGGAACATGAAGATAAAGATGTCTGGAAAGAAGATGAGGGAGGAGTATACGATGACAGATAAGAAATCAGATGAAGGAACACAGCAGCAAATAATATCTTGAGAAGCAAGTGCAGGATGTACAGTTTGAGAGGGCTGATCAAAATGATGATGTAGGCAATAAACGAGGATGAATAATGACAAAGAGCTGCATTCCAGCCAACTTTTAAACACTTTGACTACATTTCTGTCGATCTCCCCTCTTTTTCTAAGGCTCAACCCCGTGAGTGGTGCTCCATCATCAAACCTGAAGGCGGGGGTCCAAATGACAGCTCAGATCTCTTTCGCACTTTCTGCATCAGCAGCCAGGCTCAACTTGGCATGATGTCCCCTAACCCCACTCACACATCCCCAAAACATGTTAGACAGGGGATTACTGCAATCCAGTTAGGGCGATACGGCCAAATCTCTCTATGTGATTGGATTCTCTGTAGAGAGAGAGAGGCTTGTGAGTGGGCTGTGGGGACGTGTTTTCTATATGTGTGTGTATGTGCATACGTCTGTCTGTGTTCTGTAAAATGCAAGCATGCTTGTTTGTGAAGCAGTGGTGAGTGTGCCCTGGCAGGAAGTGGAAGCTACAACAGAGAAATGTCCATGTAATGTCTCTGATGAGTGACCCACGGCACTCTCAGGCCCAGAAGCCCTCACTTAAAAGCACAGTGTCTCTTGGCGTCTCTAATGCATTGAGTTTAGAAGATGCTGTCTGAGACCAAGAGTCCATTTACAGGGTTGCTTCCTGCAGGAAGAGCCGTCTAAGCTAAATAGGGCAGGGATCATTATTTGCCACTGTCACGGCTGCAGGAAGTGTTGCACATGGAGGACTCGGCTGCAGATCATTTTGCCTGGCTGTTGTGTTGCCCCTCTGATTTTAATGATCTGCTTGGTGGTGTGTGTTAAAAAAAAACATCTGACACACAGATAAAACGCCAAGCATACCATATGTCTCTTGACTTCTGGTCTTAGGATATTAGTGAGTTATTTCCTTATGTTTTTAAATTACCTTAATTCTATCAAATTTTTAGTCTCACAGAAAGACGCTGGGGTGTATAATATTCTACAAAAGGCCAAGCCAGCATTATGTCACAGAGGGGACTAGACTGTTTAATGTGCTTAACATGTGGACATTTAAAGCTGACTAATGTGTTTAAAAGGAATTAAGTCCATTAATTTAGGCTCTCATAAATGTAACATGTTGGTTACAGATTGACACAGCATACACTCCTGTCAAAACATGGCTTAATACTTTTTGAAGTCTCTGTCCACAAATCAAGTATCAAGTCTTTGTTTCACAAAGCTCTAAATCAGCTCATCTTTTATTCACATATTATCATGTAGAAAAACAGGAAAAAAATAATATAAAAATTTTGCATTTTAAAATGCTATTGCTGAGGTTTTTGTATCACTAGATTTACACAACTCTGCAATCTAATACACCGTAAAAAATTACATGTATCCTGTGGGAATAAAAATCGCATGAGGCTTTTTTCCAGTACAAAAATTATAATGCTTCCATTTGAGGTGCCATGCACACATCATTACACACTGCTAACAATAGTGCTTTGTGCAGCTGTGGAAATCTTGAGATGCAAGATTTTAGATTTAGGAGGACTGCATACTTGCAGAATTTAATTGGCTTAAAATTACAGGGTGAGCAATGATAAAGAAGCAATGGTTAATTTGTAAATTGCTTTGTAATTTTAAACACTGCATGTGAGCGCACTCTGTTGCAGTATTCCTGTCATTTTCTTAGTCATCTCACATGGGAAGTCATCATAACGCAGGGACCTTTTAACATCTCTTTGTACGTGTTGATGCCTTAGACTTGATGAAAGGAAGAAAAGTTATTCTGAAATGTCATTAGTGCACAGCTCAGCACAGCACTGTGCAGTAACTGTCTCAGTCCTGGGAGAGACCACCTCCTGTTTCCATGGAAACTTGGGCAGGGTAGACAGAAAGAACAGCGAGTGGAGTGAGCTCGACTAACAAAATAAGATGTTTGATAGCTTTGTGTGTATGAGTGTGAGTTAGTGTTAATGTGTGTGTGTGTGTGTGTGTGTGTGTGTGTGTGTGTGTGTGTGTGTGTGTGTGTGTGTGTGTGTACTGTATGTTAGTGTGTGGGGGTGGATGATTGGACAGATAATTTACACAATCTAATTTAGCAAGACAGTGTTCCATATAGTTTGGTCTACCATAACTAAATGTTGTAGATTTGTTATATGAGAAGTCGCCCACATATTTTTCTTTTGCAGTATATTGAGTTAAATTTCAGCCACTCAGTACTGTACATGCTATTGTGAATAACTGAATTCAGTCACCTCAATCAGAATATTGAAGCTGCATTAATTTAATTTGAGAAAACCAACCACCAGACAAAAAAAATCCTCAATGACTAATAGAGCTGAATGTAAATATTTTAGCTTAGACCAGACCCTAGTATTCCTCACAGGGGTAATGAAACAGTTAATCTAATTTCCACCTCTTGAGATGGAGTGGAAAACATGGTCAAGGAGTATATCTAATTTGCAGCATGACATTGCGAGGCCTTGGCTCTAAGCACACACTAACAAATTGCTGCTTAGATAAGCAAATCAACAGGGACCAGAGTGGAGCAACCCGGGGCTTGGAGGACACAACTGGAGAAGAGGCAAAGTTATTATGATGCAATTTTGTGTATGAATCACAAGATATGACACTATAGTATGAGGGCTGCAACTAACGCTCATTTTCATGTGGATTAATCTGTCAGCTTTTTACTTGATGAAGTGACTTGCTAAAGGTTGGTTTTAAAAGTTGATTAGTGTATTCCAAAGCCAGTGATGACATCCTAAAATGACCAGTTTTAACCAAAACCTCAAGATAGACAGTTCGTTGTCAAAGAGGAGTAAAGAAAACCAAAAATTTCCTACATTTAAAAAGCTGAAATTAGAGATTAACTTTTTTTTTTTTTAAGTGCTCAAGCCAACAGATGTCAAAATGGTTGGCTGTAGTAAACAACTTATCTATTAATCATTGCAGTTTAATTGGGTACCATTTTCCAAACTTAGGTGTGTGACATCAAAACGACATTGGAAATATTTATAAAAAGCATCTGGAAAAAAACAATATTTAATTTTTAGTCCGGTAATGAATGTTCTTTTTTGTTGCATATTTTATCTCTGCGGTATGTAAATAAAATATCCATATGCTACGTAGCAGAGCTTGTGGTTTCTGCTGAGTGTTGTTTTGTACGTAGGAGTCCACTGCATAATTGTCACTCAGACTACAGACAAGTTCATCAGAATAAACACAAACAAGCAAAGATTAGGGTAAACAGCTGCTCTGGGAGCCTTACATATAGCAACTAAAGAAAACACATACATCACAATTCAACTTTGCCTTTTGACAACATACATGCAGCAAAGAAAAATGTGCTGCAAATTCAGACATTTGTTTTTAGCAGATGCCTAAAAATTTGACTCATATACTAATACTTGACCTCTTTGTAACATTTTTTTTATTTGATTGCTAAAGGTTTGTGGTCTAATTAATGATAACACCGTCTTCATTAGCTTTTGTTTTGTGTATTTGCATGTGTTTTCTTTAATTATTGTAACAGCCCACACTTTCTCATTTCATGATATTCCTCTGTAAGGAGCATATATGATTGTGCAAAGGTTACCTGATCTGCCATCACGTTGGAAGTCCACATGGTACCACTCGCCATCATTCACTTTCTTATTGACGGCCTTTGTCTTTGTGGTTCCTGAGCCCATGTCCAGCAGCAGGTACAGGTGGCCATCCAGCATCTCGATGGCAAAGAAGTCCACTTTGAGACTCTGGGGACCCTTGGAGTCCTTCGGCTGCTGCTTGGGCTTGCCATGGCTGAAAAGGAGAAGGCCGTTGGGCTCAGTGGTGCGGAAGTCAAAGGAGATGGAGCCTGTCTTCTTGGCATTCCACTTGTTGAGGATGATAAAAGACTCCGGGGTCTCAAATGTGATGGGGTCCAGAGTGGCCACGTTCTCACACTTAAAGGCAACAGTGCCATGGATCTTCATCTTGGGATCACCCAGCTTGGCCAGCCGGGACAGCTCAAGCCTCACATCGTTGTTTTTATAAACAACCTGAATAAGGAGTAGAGAAAGAGAGTCAGTTCTAAGGTCAGAAGCATATCTCACCTACAAAGTAAAAGAAGTGTATAAAGTGTATAATTGCTTTCAAAATTAATGAGTTGGACATGTCAAAGTGCAGGTGTCTGTGATATTTCACCTCCTCAGTACAGCAGAGCTTGTACCACTCAACTCTTGGTCCTGTGTGTAACACTGCAACCTTTGCATGAGGAAATTAGTTTATGTGGCACTAAATGTCACCTACAGCACCCTGCTTTCTTTGCTCTCTATTTGAAGCTGTCACGACACATGCACAGTGTACTCTGGCTGTGTTAAGTGTGAATAATAGTTTAGACATCCATTTTGACTTTTACTATTAGTGTCAGCTTAAGAAAGAGACAGCCTCATTTAAAAGGCAATGGTGATAATGGCTGAAGAAAATGATTCTTTCAGGTAGCATCTCCAGGGATAGTATGTGAAAAGTGAGATGGAAAGTGATAAATCTAGACTGCTGCCTTGATTGCAGGTGTGGAGTAAAATGCTGATTAAGGCCCCTGTTGCAGCCTGTGATTAGAATAAAAGTGGGCAGATGATAGATATGCCTCTCTGAAGCAAATTAAAATTAAGTGCATGAGCATACATACACTTCACAACATTCAGTAAACTGTACAATTTAAAAAATTGATGATATGAAAAAATCTGCAGAAGCCCTCATATCAGTATGAGTTTATATTTTCAGACACTGCAAACCAGACGCAGTCTGGCATCAGACTTAATGAAGTGCATTAGAGCTGTGACCTTTGAGATGCCAAGTGCTGTAGAGCTACAGCACACAAGTGACGGACAGTAGCAGCCTATTAAAAAAAAAATGAATGTCATTAAATGACCAACTAACCAGGGAAGAGAATCATCACATGATAAAGCACAAGTATCAACTGGCTGATATGCCATCTGATCATTTTTATTTACTGCTGTGTATGAAATTCAACCGTCACCTCCTGTTTCATGGTAATATAAAGGCAGCATTAGAAGCATATTAAATTCTGCTTCTGTAGTAAATCTTAAAATTATTAAATAAAAAAAACATCACCAACACTAAGAAGTGGCTACATTGTGTGTATGGGGGGCTGCACCACAGAGTGTAATTGGCAACAGTCTTGCAAAAAAAAAAAAAAATTAGACAGTCATAACCCCATCATTATCCAATCTGCGTAATCAAAGAGTATCTAGTGTAAGTGCAGCTGTAATAGGAAAAGTCCCAACATCTAGTTACTTCCAATTTTCATATGAGAAACTAATTAACATTTTGGTGAATGTCAAAACTTTTTCATTAAAACATCAGCACATGATATTCCGAAATTACCTCACCACCAAAACATATACACATTTTCGGTGTTTTAATAAAATGTGTCAATCAGTCTGAAGAGCAAATGTTTGGGGAAAGCATAAGACTTTAAATCCAAGCTATCAAGATGCCCAGCAGAGTGAAGGTGGGAGTAATGTTTACAGCTATCCTCCAGGGGGCACACGGCAAGTCAATTATCTCTACTGCACTGCTCTCAAATTTGTATTTGTATGATAAGGTTAAGTAAAGGATAGCCACCATTTTTACTTAGCGTGCTTAAATATTTACACAGCATACATACTGCTTTCATCGAGACAAATCTAATGTGCTACAGCTGTGGAAAAAACTGCCCATGTTTATTATTTGTTGTCATGCTAAGCATTCACCTGTAAATGGGGACACTTCTGATGGGATTGCATTTGCATGGAGCATTATGTTTATCACCAAGACACATCTACTGTGTCTAACTGTTCAGGTAGATGGAGCTCACGGAGGTGCATCAGAATTAGGTAATCTCAGGCTTACTTTCTTGCAAATGCCTTGTGACTGACTATCAGGCTGCATTTAACTGAAAGAAAAACAGGAAATAGATAATGGCAAGTCTTTATTCACACATCTTCTCTATAAAAAACATCCAAGTCTGCAAGAGAAATGTTTTCAAAGATTTCATACAAATAAAAAAAAGGTATAAAAAGGTGATTGGAAAAGAATATTCTGACAAAAGCAATGATGTATAAAGGAGTTAAGGAATAAGAGATGGTATCTCTGCCTGCTAAACTCTAGGCATGAAGACTAAAAGTGCAACAGATGCAGCCAAAACACTGAAATCAATTCTTTATAGTCAAGACAAAGGGCACCTTTTCAAGTCATAGGAGCTTTGGTCTAAGCAACAACTGGTGCTGCACAAGTAGTGCTGCACTAATTTGTCATCAAGCTAGTGCTGTGACAACTGAGCTATTACTGCACCACCGTTTGTTTTGCCATCAGAACCAACCGGCAGGCGTGGCAACTCAGGCTGGAATCTGCACACGAATGCTGCAACAAGCCATTTCGGGTCATTCTATTAATTTAGGGCCCAAAGCGCATGCTGTTAAACTACTAGTCATGTTATTTTAACACAACATACACAAAAGAAGAATGAGGCTTCTATTCAATTCAACAGGCTGGGCAGGATGAAATAGAGAGCCTGTCAATTTGTTAAAATGTCTTTTAAAAATTAGGAGTAAAGTAAATAAAACTATTGATTTTGCAGTTTATGAAACTCTTTTTGTGGAACTGACATCTGCATTGTGTAGTAAAATAATAAAAATGATCCCAAGAACAAATGAAAATGCAGGGAGTTATGTCCTTTTCACGTCTTCAAGACACAAGCCACATTCTCTTTTTTTAACAATTCTACACAGACTGAGAGCAGCCTGACCTGTTAGCTTGACCAAGAGTAGTGATGGCAGCTCACTAGGGCACACGACCATGTTTAGGGTGCACCAATCCCATTCCCTTTGTCACTACATGTGCAGCACCTCCGAGACATGTAGTTAAATAAGTCACTCCCCTTAACAAGCAGACCTGTAATGAGCTGTACATGGCGTGTGGACATGTGGTCCGTGCACGGCCTGCTCATTAAACAGGGCTGCCTTGGACCTGTCTGAGAGATTAAGCAAGGACGACAGTCTGTGCTTGAGGTGAGAGACAGAATGTAGGACACCAAAGGGCAAGAAATGGTATGAAAAAGAAAAAGTATAAAGATGAGGAAAAAGGGAAACAACTTTTCAATTTAAAAGATGAATGAATGGATCTTTTCTTGGAATACTTTGGAGATTTGCTTGGTAGATTTCTTTGTACAACCCTTGTGGCTCCTGAAGTAAATGTGTAAGGTCAGAATACCTATTAACCAGTGATGATAAAAAATAAGACCATCCAACAGCGAAAGGGACAACTTATGAACCCTCTGTTAAGATTTCACTTTTTCATCTCCATCTCTTGCTTCATCTATAGGATAAAAGGGCAGACAATAACCACAATTCAGAAATACTAGAGCACATCAGAGGTTAAAGTGGCGTATGACATGCTTAAAGCCATGAGCCAGACTCAAAGGGCCCATTACAACATGGAGCATTCAAGACATAAAAGGTGCTAAAATTCAATACAAAATCAATAATAATAATTAAAAAAAAACGGCCTTTAACACATCAAACAGAGCACAGAACAATGAATTTCTGGGCTTTGTCTTGTGCTCCATTTTTCAAAGTGATACACACTGATGATTTATAGTGATGAGAATGTGATAAATTCAATGTTAAAGTATATTTTTTAGGATAAATTTGATTTTGTCTAACAACCTTGGAAACAATGAACTCAAACCTAAAAAGGAGGAGTCAGAGCATCCCCCAGTAATTTTTCAGTGCCAGTTCATACCAGTGAAGTTGTGAGATCAGGTTGAATACACAAAGAGAGAACAATGAGCAAAACTCAGCTTTAAGGCTTGGGATAAACTGATTCTTAGCAAATAATATAGATCTACAGTTCTGTGGGAATGGCAGACCAGGGACAATATGTAAAATACAGTTTGCATACTACTTTATATGATGGTGAAATGGTGCTGAGTAGAGGTCCTTATTTAGGCCATTTGGAGATCTTTTTTAATTTTATTTCTTGGATATTTTAGCTATATGTTAACTAAATGTAGTGACTCCAAAGATTTTATCTCCATATTTCTGTCTCAGGACGAGGTGACTCTGGGTAAAATACTTGTATGTACTGTGAAGCAGGTTCAGGAGGTACCAGCTTTAGTGCTTTTGGTTTAGGGGAAAACTTTATTTCAGCTGGAGGCCGAACTCCAGAGTGACTGCATCAACACCCTGCTGTATTTCAGCCCAAACCAGACGTTATGTAACCCTGCTCTGTGCTACATCAAATAGAGCAGATTTTTTTTTCTAGATCTGGAAACTCTTACAAGTGTTAAACAAGGAAGAATATATCCTCTTTTAGATGGCGGATAATACAAAGCTGCATCCGCCTTCCTGCCCATAAATCACATACACAGTCAAACTAGGTTCAGCTGTCTAAATGGCTTCCTGACGGTAGGTTGTCCTTGTTTTACTTTACAAGTAAAGAATAAATTCCAATAACGAGTTAGAAAAACATGTTGATTCTAAAAAGCTTTAGGTTTCCAAGTTTGCTAAATACAGTTGTACCCAGGGAAGAACTTTGCGGAAAGGAACATGTTTGTCAAACTCCTGAGGAGTTGATTCATCTATTTTAAACCTTGTGCAAACCGGATAATCATAAAAACGATGCACATATGTGATTTTGAGTAAACAAAAGATTTTTTTCATCCGAATACAGAAATGAATTACTGATGTTTGAGAGAATTTACAACAGAAAACAAAACGAATGCTTGTTTTCATGTACTATCATTATACCATTAAAATTTTTTCCTTGAAAAGAGCAGGAGTTGGTGCCGTTTTTCTAATCTGGCGCTAGACATTAAACAAAGAAACACAGTACGGAAAACGGACCAATTGGATAAAATATGCTTTTTTTGTATAAGGTATTGAATATAAACAGTCTACTGATCAATATAGACAGATCTGAAGTTTCAGTCTGCACTATTTTTTTCTCTTCAGTACAGCAGAGGCTTCATTGGAATTTTGAAGGTCCAGTGTGCAAGATTTCCAGAGATCTACTGGCAGAAATGGTAGAAATACTATACAATGTGCATATTATGTTCAAGTTAATACATAATCAAATAAAAGTAATAACTGTTTTTTGTTATCTAAGAATTAGCCCTTCATATTGACAGAGTCTCAAGTATTACAGAACCATGTTGCTACAGTAACCTAAAAATTTCAAACCAAATACTGCCTGGCTTTTGTATGTTTCACAAGTACAGTTTCCACCATATACCTTTCTGCATGTTCACAAGTGAAGGGTCAGACAGTTTTGGCTGATTGCAATGTGCTACCTTAATGCCATAGATGTTCATAAATCAATTCAAGTCCCATGCTTAATACACACCATTATTTATTTATTAAGTCTGTTTTCATTGTACTTTGAACATATTTTGCACTTATAGATGCACTGACTTTTATACCTGAGCCAAGCATTGACAATTTTGGCAATATTACTTGTCATTCTCACCCAAGTTTTTATGCACAAATCAAAAGCGTGCATCACAAGAGGTGAATAGAAATTTCTAATTTTTCATTCAGTGACACAGCTGCCTCCATGGACATCTCTCTAGTGGTAAAATTTACAGACACCTTTGATGCATCCAAGCATACTGATGAAAAGCCAGTAGAGGAAGATGATTCAGCTGCAGTGGACACAGCTGGCAGAGCTTCAGCAAAAATGCATTTACCAGGTGTAGCCACGGCTGCCACTGATTCAAGTTACAAAGATTCAGCAGCTAGTCACTCAGGCGTTGAAAACCTACCTGCTGTTTGCTCCAACAATGAGACATCGTATGGTGCTGCTGTTTTCAGATGATGTTGCCACTGCCTACTCAGATAAAGACTCAGTCACACTTGTAGTGACTAATGAAGTATCAAAGAGCACTGCCGGATTAGCTGATGACAGTGCCTTTGCAGATGAGTCTTCTGCACGTCCGTATGAGCAGAGTCAAATAAGACTGATCCAAGAGAGGAAGACTCAGATCCAAGTAGCTCCAGTGTTGCCAGCTTACCTGCTTTTTACCACCATTGGTGGAGACTCAGATGTTGATGGCTCATGTGATCAATGGACGCAGCTGTTAATTTAGCTGACGATAATGTTGCACTGACACATCTAAGCAGTCACAGTCAATATGCTCTCATTAGGCTGCTAAGATGTATTGGAATTTTGTTGGATTTATTCTATTTTATTTCTTTTTCAAACATAAATATGTGCTACTACTTCTGACAAGATCATAGAATAGTCATGAGGCTGGACTTGAGTTGAGTGATCAAAGATAATTTCAGTCTGTGACTGCATATTTGTAAGAATGGCAAAGTCTTAAGTGCGTCATGGAAAATCTCTTGAAAATTCAACAATCTGATCTAAGGAACACTGCTCCTTTTTGAGGTCCACCTGACAGAAACTGTATGAAGCCTTTGGTATGTTTCATCCCAAAACAGAATTCATCATGTGTGGTTGTGTGATGTGCTAGACCCCTCAATGTGCATGGCTGTGTGTGTGATATGAGTGCACTGAGGAGGCGGCAGAGGAAAACTTAAGTTTATGTGAGAGTCTGTGAGGAAAGGAGGAGAAACAAACTAAAGCAAAGTGTAAATGATAAGACAAGGTCAGTGCGTGGGTGGAAGGGCCTGTGTTAGTGTCCTAAGGTGAAGCCAGTCATATCCTGCACACCCACCAGCCTCGAAGTGCACAGAAAAGTGGTGTTTACCTCCTTGAGGCAGCCCATAAAGTTGTTGCTAACTGGAGATCCGGGCAGGTCAGCCGTGCTAGGACTCCCTCCAACATAGAAAAAGTCGTCAGAGCCTAGCATGGTGTAGTCTTCTTGTGTATATCCTGTGGTGGTCAGAATCCCATCCACGGATATTGTTACCTAGACAACAAAGCACAGGGAAAGGACACGCTATACTCAGACAGCCTATACACTCCAGTGTTATTGCCTTTCCTTCTTGCTGTCTATAATAGACTTCCCTATGTATATTTTATTTTCTGAAACCCATTTTCATGTCTGTTTTCATTGTCTTTTTTCTTGTTTTCTTTTGTTTTTATTTTGTCCAGTTTGATTAGTCTCAAGACTGCAAGCCTTCAAAGGAATGCTATTCTAGTTAGTGAAAGTTAGTGAACTGCCCATACTACAGTGTTAGTATTGCCCCTACTGCAACTTAAAAGTACTTTAGCAGACACAAAAATGGTGTTAGTAGAATGTTATCTAGGTTAGTTCAACTATTAATTCCATATTAGTACATCCAGCAGTTCTACAAAAGAAAAAAAAATTAAAACGTGCTAACAAGTTAGAGAGGGAGCACATGCTCTGAAAAGCACAATCACTTTTTAGTGT
Source organism: Acanthurus tennentii (assembly GCA_029783805.1). Classification (NCBI taxonomy): domain Eukaryota; kingdom Metazoa; phylum Chordata; class Actinopteri; order Acanthuriformes; family Acanthuridae; genus Acanthurus; species Acanthurus tennentii. Next base: position 9,688,874 of record JAPZDZ010000003.1, read on the forward strand.
TGGACAATGACTGAGGGTATTAGACAAAACAAGCATGCATGCATTTGTATTTTCTTTTTGATTATCAAACAAAAAGAAAAAAAATCCCAGATCTTGATTGGGATATTAAATCTGTATTTTTGACACTTGCAACAGTGTCATATGCATGCAAAAGCTCATGTACACTACAAAACCACAAAAAAGAAAGAAGAAAACACCAGAGAAGCACCAAAGACAAACACAGCTCTACTGTCACATTCATGTGGACAAATGGGCAGTGAGACTTCAGCAACACATAGTCTAAGTGCATGCCATGCAAAGTGAATGCGGATACAACTGGCTGAGCCAAAGAGCATCAGGCCAGCCAGACAGGAGAGGGTCCTCATTATTAACCACAGCCTGATGCAAAAGGCTTGAAATGATGCTCCTAAAAAGGTGGATTAAACAGAATTGGACAGGAAACATGAAATAAAGTGGGTGAAACCAATGAATGGACCAATAAATTAAAAAGGATTCGAAAAGTAAGCAGAAGAGTACCAACCGCAGTTTCCCTTTTTTTGTAAATGACGTCTACAGTAAAAAAAGAAAGAAAAGAAACACACGGCAAACCCAAACTAAGAAACAATTAGAATGATATCTACCGAACAATGTAGTTTGTTTACCATAGCGTGTCCAATGCCTGAGTGCTTTGTGGAAAAGGGGGGAGAAAGGAAATTAAAAACTGTGAACAGAATAACGCTTGTTACTCAAATAATATATGATGGTCAATACTGTTAGTACATTGTCAAAAAACCATACTGGTTAGTAGAATGACACATTCCATGAATGATGTTAGTTTCCAAAGCATGTTAGTAACATAGAGAAAAAGGGCAAAATAAGTTTAACAAGAAAAAAGCAGACCAAGGAAATAACAAGAATGTTCCACAGGAGGTGCCAGAGCTCAACCAGTGCCTCCCTAAGCTCCTCATGGTGTTTTTGCACCATGTTCTGTATGTGACCATACCGTTGAGTAGCAGAAAAAGCTCCCTTACCCAAGTCCTGACAAAAGGTTATGATTGACAGACATCAAATGGTTCATAAGAAAGAATGCCTAAAGCACATCAGTTGACCCTCTTTAGAAAAGTCCCAAGTTCAAGACCTTTTGAAGCTTCGTTTGTTTTATTGGTACCGGTATTTGCCTTCTTTTATACTCGGTTTTAGGCTTGAGACCAATCCAGTGTTTCACACTTTCCGGCGCTCATACAATACTGTACCTCCATTTGGTCTTATTGATGAACTTTAGGATCACTTTACTGCAATGAGACAAAGCAAAGAAGACCCTGACACAGAATGAGGAGGATGGCAATTTTGATTCCCCCACAGAGCATGCACTCAATATGCCTGGTTTCCTTCACAATTTGAATGCAGTGAATGTTCAAGCTGGCCAAATCCTTAGGTTTGCCAATAATCAATTTGCTGATTATGCAAGAGAAGCAGCTTCGGTACTGAGGTGAAGATAAACCATTCCCACGAAATGAGCAGAAGCAAATCGAGAGATGTTTTTTTTTTTTTTTTTTTCGTTATAATCTTGGCAAATATTTTATGTAGATCAGAATAATCAATTTAATACTTTAGGGTACATAAAGAACAATTATGTGATGTTCTATTGAACACATGCTAAATAATTCTACATGCTTGCTAGGCAAATTTAAGGGGCTACAATTTTGAGGCCACAGTCTATGTGAGGCCATTAAAAAATCCACTTAACTTTAGCACCTTGAAATGCTTAACCTGACCCTGACTCAATTCTGACCTTAAAAAAAAAACCTCCTGATCCAAGATGCTGTAACCTGTCATCATCAATTCTGTGATGCAATGCCCCTCCCGCCAAGCTGGCTGTGGCAATTTGCACCAATCACATGGGATCACAACAACATCCAGATCCCATCAACAACATACAGGAGTATCCTATTGTCGAATGTCTGGGCCAACTTGTAGCAGAAGCTGTGGACTTTTCTCAGAATAATGTAAAGGACCTAAATGTTAAAACCAATAATGGAATTTAGCCAGTTTGTCTTGTTCTGTCACTGGTACTCCCACTGATGAACCCTGTTTCTGGATAGTTTTGCTTGTAGAGCAGGAGTGTCAATGTGCCTCAACCACCTCGAAGACACAAAGGTTCCACTAATCTAACTCACTAGAATTTTACTGTGGGTTTAAACCTGCTATTTGGCAAATATACCAGTCAATTTTCTTCTCCCCCTCTGCTATTTGTGTGTTACTATTTGCTCCATTCCAAGCTTAGCACCACCCAAAGTAACAGAATAACAATCTGTTTTGTCAGACCTATTACCTGTACCGACACAGTGCTAAGGAGCTAGGCTAGCAAAGCAAGATAAGGGTTCGTTTGATCTAGCATCAGCCACAATGCCTATTTTCTTCACATTAGAATGACTGACTGAGGAATGCTACTGAAAGTATCTATGGTAGTCTCCATAAAATACAGGAAAAACACTGTTTCTTTACTACTTCCAAGACATCAAGAAGATCAGGGATATCAGACCTCTCTTAGTTTTGAATCTTATTCAGCTGAAAAAGTAGAGTAAGCAGAACAGAACGATGCTGTTGTTATACTCAAGAGAGATCTCCCACTAGCAGAATGGCAGTTCTGCCTCGTCATCCCTTAGTTTATGGTGACCTGATACAAATGAGCAGTGGATAATCTGTTTGCAGCGCAACAAGCACTCGCCGACCCTTGCAGCTTTACTCTTTCAAGGTCAGTCTGTTCCTGCTGCTGGATTTTGTGTTTTCAATTTACTGTTTGCACATGCTCCATGGCCAAAGGCTCTGCTTTACACCTTTCATTCATCCCATCTGATTCCTCTGCTCTTGGTGAGAATTAGGCAAGAACTAATTCTGTTGATATCCTGGCTAGTCCTCCATTTATGAGCAGCACTGCTGCAGGCAAATGGCACTATCTGATGTCCTCTGAAGTTAACAAATGTAATTGGCACAAGCTGCCGAATGAGAATTCTAAAGAAGTCTAACCAGGTCACACTGTCACTCAATAGACTCTTAAAAGGTATTAATTCAGAGGTCTTCAAGGGCATGTAGGGCAGCCCATTAGAGCCTATAGATCCAGTAAGAGGGTTTTGTCTGTGCTCATAGACCTTTAATTTTAAAGCTCAACCCTGGATTTAGTGGTACCATAATCTAGTTATGATTTACACACACACTCACATACACACACACACACACAAATATACATATATATATATTCATATATATATATACACACATTCTGTCTGAAGGTGTATTTTTTTACACTCTATAAACATTCTTGACTTAATGCTTCATAATGCTTTTCTCTCACCAGGTGAATTAATCTTAATGGGGATGAGAGCTCAATAGCTGTACTTATCTACACAAGTACTGCCAAACTAAAAATAACACAACTTCAGTAAAATATTTTGATACAGTTGAGACATTTCTGTTTAATTTAGTGTCTCATAAATATTAAAAAACTGTGGAAATTTATAACTGGTGAAACATACTACACCCCATTAAACACTTATTTTATTTCTTGTCAAACCATCTGAATCAACATGAATGCCTTGATTGCTGTTTCAATACTGCATCTTTCTACTCTCCCTTAAACTGTAAGTTAATAGAGGTCATGATTAACATCAAGATGTCCCTGCTCACTTGTGGTTCTGTTTTATCTCCACCATACACCACAATGATTCAATTTAGCAATCCAATTACAATGTCTGGAAAAAATATACTGTATGATGGTAATGATTTAAGTGCATTTGTTTTGATTCATTTACTGAGTCTCTGCATCACCCTCTGTACTGTTACCTGACGTAGATTCCTTGTTACTTTGACATCATGCCAATCATTGTCATTAAATTTCCCATTGACTGGCTCCACAAGAGCTTCAAAGGCTCCAGACCCCAAATTAATGACGAGTGAGACAGCCCCATTTTTCAGTGCCAGGTTGACGTAATCAGCTGATTTGCCCGTGTGCAGCATCAGTCCATTCCTCTGTAGGGTTTTGAATGACAATGTGATTTCATCACTGCTGCTTTGAATCGGGTTCAAGGACAAGTCGTAGCAGAAGAACTCAGATCCTTTGAAGGTTGCGACATACTCTTCTTTTCCTGAGGAGACAAAGAAAAAAAAATGTGTTGCATTAATAGCTTGGCCTCCTGGGTGCTTGTTGGGAGGCTGTCAGAAAAAAAAAAAGAGAAAGAAAGTCTCAAAATGTTGGATTAATAACAAAAACACTGGAATTGTAGGGAAGCTGAAAATTGATTAAATGTGTATTTAGAATGTTTAATGCCAACAAGCTTTAAAAGATCAGTTAGTACCTACCTTGGCCATCAAACACCCATGTGTGGAGCGCAACAAGGCTTAGGGTCTTAACTATTATACTCACATATCTAAACTTGAGTACAAGTGATGTGCACAGTACAAGATAACTACTATTTGTGTACCTCTCTGTGTCACCTAGTAGTGTTTTCCCTAAAATGGAATGATGATGCTCTTTCCTTTACCTGTTCAGGTAGTTTGGTGCCTGAGCCTATTTAAGCTTTAAAGCTTGTAAAAAGATTTGGAAGCAGTAAGCATCAAAATAATGATAAAATTTTATCCTGCCACACATTGAAAACCGCAGCACTGAAATTCAGATAATTAAGCTCAATAATATGACTGGAGAAGAACACTGACCACAGGCTTGGCAAACACTGACTGATATCTTTTTACCTTTACAGAGAAAAAACGGTCCACAATAATCAGCTGTCTGTTGGGTTCATTACTTGCGGAATTGATGTCTTTACTGGCTTTGGTCTTCTTCTGAAAGCCAAGGGTAATGAGGGGATTCACTTTTGTCCTTGCTGTCTTTTTGTTGACAATATCCTATAAAATCTGATCAAGTATTTAAATCACACACGTTATGTCTTCAAGTACGAATAAACAGTGACTCCTGTGACTTTGTGGAAAAGTCAATATCTTTTTCTTCCCACGAATCAATATTTGTGGTATAAAGGTTTATTAATAAATTCTCACTTGTTTGTTACCCTCTTAAAACAAAAGTGGTATCCCTGATATATCAATTTTCAAGAATCTGTTCAGATTGCTGACCAACAATCTCCCAGATCATAACCATTTAAGTGGAAAGCATTCCAATGTCAGCTTCATATGGGCTCCAATTTTTATTTAAAAAACTCCACTGCTGCGGCCACAGTCTCTCAACACATCTGAGTAAGCTTGTCATAGTAATTTAACTTATTCATCAACTTATGGTATGATGCTATAGCCTTGATTATTGCTGAGCTTGATGCAATGTATTTATATGCATTTCACATAAAAAATGTCCCCAAATGTTTTATTACAAAAGTTGATTGCACTGTATGCTGACACAAGTTTTACTGTCTTTTCTAGTCATGCTCTTTAAATGGATTCAGTGGATTGAGAGAGGAAGTTCCATTAATGTGAATGACATGTGTGAATGTATGTTGACAGTGCAATAAAAAAAGGGGCAAAATCAGCAGTATATTGCTTGTTCATACTGAAAAACTATATATTCCTGTACAAATATCTAATATTAATTAGAGTTCAGTTTGTGTGGTATTTTAATTATAGGTGTATATATTGGATGTTTCAGTATTTTTTTCTCACTTTTCAACTCCAACATTAATAATTCTCAAAGACAAAATGTTTTATTGCTATTTGAAAGTATACTTGCATTTTCATTCCATTATCATTTTATCAGTGGTATAAAATAGTCTCATAATGACAATAATATTAAATATGGCAATTACCTGTGGGACAACATATTACCCTATAAAATTAGTTATTGTGACAGGCCTGCTTTTGAGCAAGTTCGCATACATCAGGCATCAGATGTCCTCATTTATGACAGGGCCAACAAAAATAACCTTAAGAGAAATCCTAAACACTGTTAGAGTGACGTAAAACCAAAGCGGAACTGAGTATCATATGGTGATGCATGTGAGACCCCATTAGAAAGCATTTAAAAACAGGTTTAGACAGATAACAAGCCATTAAAGTCACTAGCAGAAAATAAGCCACAAAAACACAAATGGACCAAAGCATTCAATTATCATAAATAGAGAATGCTGAACATTTGTATATATGCTTGCCAAAGAGACACAGGCCTACATTTAGATACACACACACACCCATGCCCACACACTTAGAGGAGCATCCAGGCATGCATACAACAACACAACAAATAAAAGGGGTTGCTGTCCACAACAATTTGTCACCTCATTGATTCCCCCTTAAAGGCACTGTAGTGCACCTCTGGGAAAACTGCAAGGGGCCATAATTTAAGTTGACTGGATCTCACCACTCTTTGGTCATTCCCTCAATGTCTGAGCCCCCTATCAGTGAAAATGGGAGACCTCTACCCGCCTTACTAAATCCACCTATCCTCACTCCACAAGCTCAGTGACCACATAACAAATAGAGCCAATAGTTTGGGGTCATTCTCATCTCTCTCTTCACACATCCCCATGCCTGCACTTCATGGTTGTTTCCCCTGGCCAACAGAGAATGAATTTAGTGTGTACGGCAGGGCCATTTTGAGGAATTCACAGCACTTTAGGCTCAGCACACACAGTTTCAGACAAATTGGCATACATCTCCTTAGAGAATCATATTTCCATTCCAACGCTGGCAGTCTGGTGCAGTCTAATGTAAACATATGTAGGGCTAAATGAGGCAAAAAATTTTGAGCATCAGTATGCATTAAGCTGCAGTTTATTTTTAAAAAAGAGAATGTGTTGAATTTAAAAAGAACAATCAGTTCATGTAATCTAATGTCTTTATCGTTTTGGCCACATAACAGAACTAAAGGTTCTAATATACTAATCCACACTTTTTTTTTCTTTTTTTTTTTTTTTACAATAACAGTGATGCTGGCAGAGCATGACCAGTCAACCTTTGGACATTTAGCTTTTGGAGGCATTTTACCATCGAGCTCTCAGCCAAGTCAAGTGTCAGGCCAAGCAAGCACTCAACTTCCATCTGGCCACTAATGGTAGTCGGCTCACAAGAACACAGCTGGCTCCTTTTAGCTGCCTCTCCATATTTGGATAACAGAGCACACTTCCATGCAAAGGCAGGCATATATCCTGTATTTTTCTTTTTCTGTTGTGTGGCCCTTTTCTCAAGCCAAGATCCGAATAAGAGATGCTTTGAGTGTTGTCAGCCACTAGGGGACAGATTAAAGCATCACTGATATTTAAAAAAAAGAAAAAGAAAAAAAAAGTGTGGATTAGTAAATTAGAACCTGCATACAGAGCAAAAGAAGAAATTTAGTTTTCAGTTCCTCTTCAGCTGCATCCACTTTATTCAGGCCGATGGTGGCATCAACACATTAAAAGTGCGTTGCAAAGCAAAACTCATTTTTATTTCCAATGGAGGCCTGAATTATCACCCAAAGTGCAGCTCCACCTCGAACAACTATGTGTTTTAGCATCTTTATGATGACAGTCATGAATCTAAAGCCTATAACTTTATTGTTCCAGTTCATTGATTCTGCTCCCATCAACCTAAAACCAGCTATTTTCAGCCAAAAAAGCTCTGATAAATTTACTGGCAAACTGATACATGCCCAACACCACACAGCAGATAGACAAGGTTAGCAACTAGGTAAAAAAAATTGGAATGGCGAAAAAAGAACTGAAAAAAGAATTAACATAAACTTACTGGTTGGCCATAAATATCACTACAAATCAATTTTGCTCAATTTATTTCTAGTACAAACATACATAAAAATAGCATGACATAACACATCAAAAATGGGATATTCAGATTGTTTAAAAAAAGTTTTCACATGGATTAGTGTTGCTTTAACAGTACGTTTGACTCTCAGCTATTTTACATTGGACGTGTAGTATATAATCAGCATAAGCTTGTTAAGAGTTGAGCCGCAAAGCTGCAAAGCAAGCAAGTAAGAATATTTAATTTAAAAAATACATAAAATAATGTTAAACCTTATTTCTTCGGTAGAAATTCATCATCATTCATGATCATTAATCATCTACTAAAATGTGACTGTGACTGGCAGTGCCCCTATTAAGGAACCTACAAAGCATAACAAATGTAGACAGCAGGGCTGGATTTGCACCATGGTGTCTAGCTAAGTGCACACATGCTAGATTTTAAGGCGGGATTAAGTAAAATGCTGACTGCTTAATCAAACCTACCCCCACCCCCTGAAGAGTAAACACAGACCGAATGTAAAAATCCGACATCTTTAACAATTATTCCATTTACATATGCTGAAAATGGATAAAGACTTTCACTTGAATTCACCTGATTAGACCGCTATATGAAAAGAGTGTCCCAAGGATTTTGTGCTTTCAGCGTTTAATTTCTGAGCCTTAAATGCAACTAGTGAGCAGTATGTACACCTGTGTGTGCATCACTGTCAGAAACAAGATCACAGCAGACACAGCAGACACAGCAACCTGCAGTGTTAATATCTAGCAGCAGATGTGTCACTCAGATGTGTCACTTTTCTACATGAAAAAAAGCGGCTTGATGTTGAAGAAGAGTACTGTTTTGCCATTTTGTCCTCTTGGGTATTTGGGCATACCTCTCTTGTCCCACAGAGCTATCCCATGGTCTACAGTCAATCAAACTACGGCAAACTGTCGGCACCTTAATGCCCGTGAGTCATGAATTGGAACATGGATGGGAGCCAGCTCCTTCAGTCAGTATCAGAGAACAGAGGACAGAAAAAGACACAAACACAGTGAAAGTGTAGCTCCTAGGGAAAGGCCATAAATAGACACATAGGTAAAAACTTGTCACAGTCTGTTGTTCGGATTTATTCAACTCCTTTTGAAAAAAGGGAGAATATTTGTGTCTACACTAACACCCAAGATGTTCACAAGTTAAAAATGTTGCCATTAGCAGAGCATTTTTAAATAGCATGTTCTTTTTTAGATTAACGAGAGCACTGGTACATTTACCTGTGCATTGACAAACTGATAATGCGATAATTTCTTGTGAGTTTATGATTGTACTCTGCTATATGGAGGATTGTTAATCAATATCATATTAGTGCCAATAAGTAACCTCATTCTCAATGGTCACTTACATCTGTGGTTATGGAGCAGAACTAAGTACTCGTATTAATGAAAGTAATGGAATTACTTCCCATTCAAATTAAATTAGAGTCACAAAGAGTAAAAGAGGTATGCAGTTGCATGAAGCTACAAAAAAACAGCAAGGCATTCATACCTCCCTGCAAAAATAGAACAGGCAGTATAAACGTCTGCTGAGTATGATGAACTAAATCGCTCATTTACTACAAGCACCAAGGGGCCACAAGCATGAGCATATGTACAACGGCGCCAGAATGTGACTGGGCGACCAGGAGGCTCCTCATCAGTCACTTTGCTCTGACACTAATCTGGCATCTGCTACTCTATGGTTGCTTTTTAAATTAGCCTGCACCCAGGGGAGCACTCTGCCTGTCAACATCAAGTCATGACACAACAGTCTGGAACAAACTCAGCAGGCTATAAGAAAATTTACCAATCAAATGAATGTCAGGCTAGCTTTGATTTAATTGCCCTGATTCATATCAGAGACAATTTTGTACAGATAATGTTATTAATGAATTTGTCAAAGATGCAAAAACAAGCAAAGTTGAAATGATGGAAGTTTTAAAAATGCACTCTAATATATCAGTTTACATAATAATGTTGTATTTTTTTCTTATTTTTTATTTCAAGGTTACCAAAAATATTAATACATGCTGAAAAAATAGTCAAATATATTCAACAATGACGAAAAACATGATTGCAATAAGTGAAAATTGGGATTTTTTAAAGACTACGGGGTGTTAAAGGCATTGCTAAAACAGAGACAGTAATGTTGCACATCTCAGATGGTGTATTCTTGTTCATGACAGCATTAACTGTGACTAACTCTACATCACTGTTTCCCTGACAGAGATCTCACCCACCCTCCTCGCACCACTAGAAATACTCCTCTTCAGCTCCCAGTAACAAGCTGAAGTGAAAAAAGCTTGCTGTGCCACCTTCCGTTTTCTAAGGTTCAGAAGAAGTTCACAATTCTGGAATAAAAAAAAAAAAAAGGAAACACACACTTCCAGAGAAGCACCTGTAGATTTTTTAGGACCAGGTGTTCCATAAATAAAACTGGATGCTAAAGCAATGCAATGCAATGTAGAGACCAAAGTTGTTTAATCGTCTGTGGTAAGGCTCTGTGACTGACACTGGATTTCACTCTGTTCCCATTCACTCTCTGTTTCCCTGTTTGACTGGCAGCCTATTAAAACGATACAGAAGTTAGTGTCTGGCAGCCTATTAAAATGATAGGAAGTTAGCGTCATGAAGCCGGCCTAAGCCTCTTATGTTATGACAGAGAGAAGAGTTTCTGGAGTGCTGTATTCTTTGAGAACATATTTTATTACATGATTATTGCACCATTCAAAAGACCTAATGAAAATGTCTTACAGTGCTCTCTGTTTGCAAGGTGGACTGTCCCAATGCATTGACTGCTGTATCTTAATATGAATTAATGTTTTTTTTTATGTCTTCAAAAAATTAAACCTCTGTAAAGCTGATTGTTTTTGTTAATAGAGTGTTGTCAGAGTGGCAGGAATGGGCAATAGGGCCCAAATTAGCTCAGTTAAATGTATCTAGGCACTTTAGTGAAGGAGTCAGTGTGCGTGAATGCGTGTGAGCTCACACATACTAAGTCCTGTCAGACACCATACTGTGCTAGCTTAGCATACAGTGTCATTTAGATTTACAGTATGAAGGATGTCTTGCTGCGCACAGAGAGAGTCTCCTCCCCCACTGTCAGTCTGCTGAAACACTTCACTCATAGTGCGTCTACTCATTACTGGCTTTGCCACTCAGTTTGTCAATTGTTATTAAGCAATTATCAGAACATGTGGCCTGTTTTCTGCAAACTGAATCATTCAAGATGTGCCAGTGTGTGTGTTTGTGTGTGCCGCTGAACAGGGGATTATTTGGTTTTAGACTTTGAGTTATAAACTTTTAACTTTCTAAGATCTTGTAATGTTCTTTGTATTTTATTATATTCACATAAATCACTCTAAGTGTATTATCATCATTATTTAGCCTGTAAATTAGTTCTGCTTTTTCACTATTTACTTGGCTCACAGGGCTAAAAATAGCGACCAAACTGATTACTGATTGAGCTGTTGGTTGATAAGTATTGTCTGGATTGATAAATCAATTAAAAAGTCTATTAAAGGTCAGAAATAGCTAGGAAAATATCCAGAAAAG
>JAPZDZ010000003.1:9702061-9717662 GCA_029783805.1 Acanthurus tennentii
GACAACACACTGCGGTCTTACCCACCTCTGTACAGGTGAAGCCAAAGGTAAGATATGTGTCATCATATTTTCTAGTCTTTACCTTGGAAGGAAATTGCTTTGGAAGCACATTTAGCGATGCTTCACCCTCTGTTTTGCGTTAACTCGGGAGCCCCGTCCATGTTATACTAGCAGTGTCATTTTTTTCATTCATTCCACCCGCGCCCCCCTTGCAATTGCTTTGCAGCCCCCCTAGAGGGCGCGCTCACCACTTTGGGAACCACTGCTCTAAGCCATTATTGTATTTAAAATATTAGCATAAAAAAACTGACATATTTCCGAATTCTCCAAATACTCTAATCAATCTAATCATATCTGTGAAGAACAATAAATTGATGCTGCATTTAGTGATAGAGCAGAGTTTGATGAAGTCAGCTTGCTATAATATACATATATATATATATATATATATATATATATACATACACATACATATATATACATACACATACATATATATACTTACAGCATCCTCTTACACAAAGCTAAAATAAAAGTCTTAGCTTCAACCGGTTATCAAAAGCTACTATCTGTGTCAACATCTCTTTCTATTTAAGTATGATAATGTGATTGAATAGAGCATCTCAAAGGTAATATGGTACCATACTGATGTACATGTAAACTATAAGCCTTTTAAATATGAAATGACAGTGTGGGGGTTGATGTTTTTCTAGTTCTGAATAACAGCCAATAAAATCAAATAAGATTGAGCTCATACAAAGATTGAAGCAGTCATTTTAGTGTGTGCCGGGCCAGATCACAAACAATCCATGTCTGCTCCCTGTAATTGGCAGTGTCTCAATCAGGTGCGTTGCCAGCCCAACTCCCACAGGAACATGGATCACCCATTCCCCAGCTGTAAATGGCATCACAGCATTAATAAATTCTGCACCTGTGCACACATCCATGCATGCATGAAAACAAACATAAAACAGACAAGGGAGCTGATACGGACACACACATGCAATACCTTCTGATTATCTTGCCAAACATGAAATTCTAATCATCATACCGACTCTAATGTCTACATCACAAACTGTAAGTACGGGCAGAAAATCTGTTTCAGACAACATGCAAAACAAGGTGTCAAGTGCCAAATTACCAGCCATATTAATCCATGTATCAGAGACAGTATTTCATTTTATTCAATCCAACCACTTTGCAAAAACATCTAATTTAGCATTTTTAAGATATTCAATGGCACTAAAACACAGTTACACAAAACAGGCTGTTTCCACATGAATAACAATCAGGAGTTTTTTTGCAGCACAACAAGATTAATGGTGATATGTGTTTCATCGTGGGTGTACACTTAGCTTCTGTGTTGAAAAGGTTCTGTGAGCATCACCAGTGGGATCATTAGAAAAGTGGAGAAGGCTGCTTGTTTAAAACTAGAGAAGATTCTTGAGATCAAATATATGTCTGAGATAAAAACGAGCAGACATTTATAGTTTGCAGCTGGGCCATTAAACTAGATCCTTTGGTGCACTCCCTCACAACATGAACATTTCTGTGGAGTGGATTTAACAAATAACTCCCCCGAAAAGCAGCATCTTGAGGACTTAATGGCACTGGGAAGAGACAAGGTAGTCAATCTCTTGAGGATATAGAGGAACCTCTTTTTATCTGACGCAAAGAGCAGGAAAATGATAGAAGGAGCAAAGCCTCTCCAGTTCTTCCAGTCAGACATAGAAAGCCCTAACAAGAGGAACTGAAATCTAACAGGACATCAAAATAAGAGAAAAACTGTGAACACAAACACTCAGACAGACAAATATGCATGTGAATACCCGTGCACTCAGACGAACAAACACTGTATGAATACACATAACAGCACACTTCCAGCTGCAGGGCTCTCATTTGCTCTCAGCCCATTACAGAATCACAACAGCATTACAGTGAAGAGGGAGTGTTATGTGCTGAATACTAATCTGCAAAGCCCAATCCATTTCTACAGAGTAAATCCAGGGGATAATAATGTAAGCCTTGGGGAGATGGGGGGGATCAATATCCTCATCAAAAAAGAAGCATTTTGATATTAATGTATAGTTACCCCTTCACTTAACCACACATATTTTCCAAGAGCAGGAGACTGTAAACATTATTTTACCTTCTACAGGAATCGTCATGACGCTATCAGCAGTAATTTGAATCATCTGATGACAATATACAAGCAATTATTTACTATCAAAACCAATGAACTGCCTGAACAGGTGTGTTGTAACATTTGATAGCAGCTTTATGTCTGAATGAGACCTATTTGAAATGTGCTAGCACCAATAAATCTTTGCCACGGGCATCTTAACAAGGGGCTCAATTTGAATGTACCTTCGTCAAGGTTGCCAGCACAGACCCGAAGTGTGCGCTGCCAGAGAGCTGCAGAGGTTACTGTCCACTTTTGATTACTGGAGCAGGGGAAGCAGTGTCTGACTGCAAAGGACCGGCATTTGGCAGATGTCTAATTTGAGCCATATACATGGAGACATTCCTCAGACAAGAGCAAAGTCAAGAGGCACTGAGGCATGTCATTGCGCAGAAATAATTCATGTGCTAATTACATTGCCAGTGTGTCTCGGGATGATTTCTGTGCAGAGCTGCTCTTGTCTTCCCAGCTTTCAGCTCTGAGATCCACACTCTGTCAGACACAGCACGGATCCTAGTGAGCAGACACCCAGACACATCAGCAAAGACGCTTTCTTATCCTTATCCTCAGTGCTCATCCCTCTCATTTCCCAGACAATGCATACAGCAAGTATTGGAGCCGCAAAGCTTCAGTGTGTCCTTGGTTGGACTTACTGGCAGGGAATTACACTGCTATTATCTGCCGTTTGGATACTTTGACTAATTGTTTTTGCTCAGTTTGACTCAACTAGTTATTTTTTAAGACTCCGCGAAGCTCACCAATGCTAAAATAAACCTTAATACAACATCCAGAGATGTGTGTCATTTATGTATTATAGTTTAGACCTTATACAATGAATACCTTTTTTGTTTTCTGTATAAAATGAAAGACAAGGTCAATGTGGATTCATTCTAAAAAGCAAAAGGAAAGAGAAGACACAGAGAGGAAGACAACCAGACAGAGTGATTTAAAAATGATTGCCAAATGTTTACCAGTATTATAAGTGAAGGATGCTTCATTGCATTTGCTTTGTTGGAAATGCTTAAAGTGAGAGATGTGAAGATTTCTACCAGGAGTTTACTGCCGCATCATACGTCAACAGATCTCAGATCTCAATAAACATAAAACTGCTCAATCAGTTGCAGCAGAAACACTTAACTGCCGTATTTTATGAGGACCCAAAACTAATTAAACAAAATAATTTGAAAAATTTATTATCACCTGGGTCACTGCCATAATCAGCATTTTCTACAAGATGACAGAATGAATAGAGACACACAAATGCAGTTTTTCTCAATGTCGTTGAAAAAGAAAAATAAAAATAAGCAAAGCATTTAGTGCCAGTGAGTACTCATATTTGCTTTTCAGAAATGACCAGACCTTCTATCAAAAAAGGTACCATTCAATTATTTATAGAATTATGTAAATCACTCGAATAAATGAAGTTGGTATAAATGACTGGCATAGAAGAAGTTTGGGTCTAAGTTTTACTTTAAATGTAAATTTTAATGCACTTTTATTTTTCACTAACTGCAAAAACTACAAAAATAGGACTTTGTGTGTAAGGAAGCAGCATGTTCTTTTGATGTCTCTGTGGTAGAAACTTCCCAGCATCTCATGCCTTCCGCCGCCACACATACATACTTTTGTTCTTTCAGTTCCCAAGTCAACACAATGAGATCAGATTGTTCATTCATGCCTTTCATACTCCGACACTGGCGAAGTGGCCTGTCTGTCAGGACCAGTTCTTTCAGGTGCAGTGAGGGTGAACTTGACATAAATGTATCTTGAATCTAAACCAAATCTTCCCGGCGCATCACCTCAGCTCTTCCTTACTCAGACGAGAAAAGAGAACAAAGAGTCCTGCAGTTAGGTGTTGGCGAGCACAGATTCTTTATTTTTTTTGAGTGTTTGTTTGTTTTTTTTTTTAACATTGTGTTTTTGTTGTCTGAATTTTAGTGGTCACTCAGCAGAGGTTCGCCAATAGCCTACGTGTGTTAACTCCCCTGTGGTGAAAGAACACAGCACAGCACGCTGAGCAGCATCATAGCCTGTTTAAAAATGTGCTCCAATGAACAAATCGCTGCAGGACAGTGAGGCTTGACAGAATCCCAGCATCACCTCACTGAGCTGCTAGGCAAGGTCACCAACACAAGAGAGGGTTTTTTGTTCTTGTTGGCTAAAGGATGGCAGTTTTCGACTTCAATAATTATACTTATTACATTTTCAGTTCGCTTTGGATTTGATGTTTTAATGCATTTACACAACGTAGCTGATTTGAATAGCAGCTGTCCAATTATTTTCTTTCTTGTCTGTGGAACAACTGTCTCATATGTCCTCCGGATATGTCGTGGGCTTTGCTGGTTATGAGGCCTTGTACTGATACATACATTTATAATAGGATCTTCCCCAGGATCTGCTGTATGCATTTATCAACACACTCAGTGTACTTTTGCTCCCAAGTCGCCTGTTGCAATGCCAGCACTGCACTGAAGGGTATTTGAGCAAGGAAACACAATATATTCCTCTTTGTGTCTCACAGAAAGCCTCCCAGCCATGAGTAAGATCACACCAAGATATCCTTAGCAGTGGAGAACCAGAGGCACAAGTGTTTGTACTGTGCCAGACACTCCATGGCAATGGAGATGAAAACCAGGTGAAAGCAGAATACCTAATACCAGAACAGGAGTATTCATACAGTACTGCCACCTCACCACTTCAAAGGCTAAAACACTCCACTAAAGTTGTGCTAAAAATAAAGACCACGGTGCAGAGTTTCCACTTAACAGGTGATAGAAAAATAACGGTGCCGCTTTACGGCTCAGCTTCAAAACAAATAGCACTCTCGAGGCTTTAATGAAATCCAGTCTGTAAGAGGATAAATAAATTTATAGAGCAACAGCCCTGCAAGGGAATGCAAAGATGCAATTGTGGTGTTGTTAATCTATTCCTCACATTGGCAGTGTTTAATCAGATCAGTCCATTGCTCTAATTACAGCGGTGCTGCTGTTCTCACTGAGGTTGGTTCACATAGGGTTGCCTTATGGCTGCCCCTTCCCTCCAATTCCATCACCTCAGCGATTGATAGTGGCAGGACCCCCCCTCCTCACCTTTGTCTATGGGGAGATTGTCCACCGGCAAAGATGCTGACCTATGGAGAGAAAATTACTCACTTTGGGGTGTTACTGTTTCAGCAGCACTATGGCCCTGCTGACACAAGACCAAGGTCATTTCATAATGGGTTGTTCAGCTGCCACTCTGCTGTCAACAGGCCTGAGTGATGAAGGAGAGTGCAGCCAGTTATGGTGACAGGAGTCAAGGCTACGGGAGCTTGATAAAGATCAGCCTCTATCAGGAGTGAAAACAGCAAAGAAAGAGGGATAGAAAAAAGATGATCCTGCATTTTGCCCCCCTAAGCCTTCAGAGTGGTGACAAATAGATCTGCTTTGTAGCTTGCGTCTCCGAGCTGCTCTGTTTTGCATTCTGCTGGGAGCCGCAACAGCCCTGCCACAGGAATAAATGCATGTGATCGTCGAGAGCAGTCATCACAGTGTAGCAATACCCTGAGAAGTATCGACTGCGTTACAGCTCTTTTCTCAGGTTGCTGTCAATCCCGTCAGTTCTATGAATTGATCAGTGGGAGTCCACATCCATCAGAGTGACTCATCCAACACAGATATGATGTTTCAGAGTCCAATTTGTTCTATCCCCAGGGCTGAAGTGGAGGAAAGTTTTTAGTTTAATTTGTGTGTCTTTCTCAAGAACTCTTATCCTGAAGAAAGTCTTTTTTGTATCTCTGCTTTAATGTCTTTATCCACGTGTATATACCATATTTGATTTTTTTTGCAGACACTGTCTGCGTCCCTAAACTGGATGTCTGACCTTTTAAAGCTGGGGTAGGCAGTTTATTTTTGATGTTGTTAGCCAAAAAATCCATAATAATCTTTCAGCATATTGTACCTCAAGTGCTTTGAGAGAAAACCTTGACTTCTGCACCTCCTCTTGGCTCTTTTTTCGAGGTTTAGGTAACCTCGTCTGTGATGGGAGACTGTTGCCAAATACAGGTCATTTCTAAGAGGCTTTTTGGATTGGCTGTTTACAAAAGCAGATGGGCGTGTCCATCCTTATAAACAGTGAGAGCCGATAAAATGGTAGAAAACACTGCAACTTATAAGTCATTATCAATACCTCTTTTGACTTTAATGACAATATAGTACGAAATGTGCTAATACATGTTCAAGCTCAACAGGATTTCAGGATCATTATGTTAAATGCCAAAAAAAGCATGTTGATAAACAGTCGGGAATCAATTTGGGAGGCTGGGGGGGGGGCAGACATGCATGTGAGGTTTAACAGCTGCGTGGCCTTTACTTTTCAAAGCTGAACATGGCCAATTTCCTTTTCTGTGTTATTAGAGGTCAGTGTGACAGTCCAATAAATAATAATAATCCAACAGAAATCAGTTCCTCCCGCTGTTTCGTGCCCCTCACTTCATGTCTGATCCATTCTGAAATCCTGCTGAAGCCTTGCATTACAGTCAAAATGGGATGTAGCCTTGCCCAGTGGAATATGGCCATAAAAGGGTGTCACAGCTGCCTCTGGAGCCTGTGGTGCCCTTTTTGTTTTGCCTAAATATCAGCAGACTGCTGTGCAACAATAAACGGAGACAACAAGTTCTGTCAATTAAGCTACTACATGAATGCATAAAGTTAGTGTTTTGCATGTCGGGTCTGATTTGAGTGTTGATGAACGCGTAACTTTGAAAGTCAGGCTAGGCAGAATTGGGGGGGTGGGTGCAGGTATTAAAAAACACTGATATCAGCAACTATAGTATTTTCACCTTTGCTAGTTATTTTCTGTCCCCTGGCTATAAGCCTCATGCCCCCTTGGATATTTGTTACAGCCCAAACACTGGACTTAACATTGCACATAAGAAACTCAGAAAAATGATTTCCACATTTTGTCTTCATAATCTTGTGGACTGTTCTAAACATTTAACCATCAGTAAAAATAAAAAAAAAAAAAACATGAAAAAAGGCCAAAAAAGTTTTATTTGCTTTTACCCACGGGAATATTCCAATCTGTGCATGTGTATTTTCTGTTTACTTGTCTGCCTTGTACTCACAAAATGATATCCTGGAAGAGGCTCAGGACTTAATGGGATTTCCTTGTTTCAGCAGTTTAAGGACAAAGAGATGATTCAGTACATACATAGCCTAATTCCATTTCATTCCTTCCGCTGTGACATGCATACAGTATGCAAAATACACTTCTTACAAAATGCAGGAAAAAAAATGTGCAAATTTGTGTATGTGATCCCATGCCTCTTACTGATGCCTTTCATGAGGGAACTCCATTGCTTCCACACGGCACAACATAAGTCGGGAAATTTACGAATTAATTACAAGAAGAGGGTTGCTTTTCAGTTCCTCTGAAGTGTGCTCCAGAGACTGGTGAAAGGGCCCTAACAAGGGTTCAGCATGTGCTTCTCTTTGCTGCTTTGAGAAATACATATGAGACAAAGAGGGACGAGGGACAGTGCAGCCTGTGTGAGAGGGGATCGTTTTATTCCTCTTTTTTAAGACTGTGTTACTCCTCTCTACATGAAACACTGTCACTGTGGGCCACATGCAATACTGCTGCTTGGTATAATGATCACATATATAATTTAAGCCGCTCTGTTGTATCATTATGTTGCATGAAAACTTGTTGACATAAACAGACGCACGGAGTAAGTCAGCTCTTTGGCAGAAAACAGCATTAAAATGAAAGGTTCATGTTTGGTGTGCTAATTTCTGCAGAGTCTCTCTCTCTTGCACTCTCCATCAGGGCCATAGCCCTGGGTGACTGAGCCTTTTACCTATCTGCGGCATCCAGCCACCTGCCATGGAAATCACGGCTGTTTCCGCCATATGCCTCAATGTTCTGCCAAGCCTCTCCAGTCTGTTCCGCCTCGAGCAAATTTCATTATGGGATGGCTGGGAGCGCTCGGCGCCGCTCATTAAGGCTATCAGCGTGGCACGTCACCGTTTGTAACACAAGGGATGCCGGAGGTTGAATACCCCCAACAGAAATGACCCCAGAAGATCACTTAACAACTTTTGGGATTACAAAACTTTTGTTCAGAAATTAAAGTATGATAACATATGGTCCTCTTTCAAACACACACAAAAGTAAGTAAGTAAGAATTAAGCCAAATTTTGATATAAAAAAGTTAGGTAGGAGTTCAATAGTTCAAGCATTTAAGCACTTAAGTATTTGCACAAAGTATATTGAAGAGAAACTCTGGACATTTTTGAAAAAAAGATCTAAAACATGCTTACTCTAACAATGGAAAAAGATGAAATCTTAAGCCATAAAAGCACTTTAGCTCATTTGAATACACTCAGGGGTTTTGTTGCCATAGCTTAACCTGGTCTGGTATAAGCAGTGGCTTAAAGTTTAGGTTTGGGAAAAATACTCTCTTACAAAAAGGCAAAGACAAGGTCAGTGTTATGAAACAGCTGCAGTCAGGTCAGGCGCCAACACTAAATGGTTGAATTAATGGAATGGTTGTTGGTTTTCCACTTTTACATGGGTTTGGTACCCCAGTCTCCTGCACAAAACTCTTGTGTATGACCCTGCACAACACCAACCTAACGCCAACCTCCACTCCTATTGGGACCATGTTAATGTTTCAGCTACATTGAGTGGGGCAGTTGTTACAAGCATCTATTATTGACATGTGGATGTGTTGAGTCGTGGTGGCTTGCAACCACAAGTGCTACTACTATGCTATGTTTAGCATCACCATCACGCACCAAATGTCACATTTATACACACATATGGATAGATATAGATAAGATATATCCTTGCAGGTCACTGAAGAAACTGCGATTACTCATGCAATGACACTATATATGTAACAAAGCTCACTGACACAGAAATTAATTAAATGATTTAAAACACTGTGAGTCAACTACACTCGCTGTTTTGGCTTTCCATAATCTCCTGTGTTGAATGTGGAGCTAAACAGCTAATACACTCCTGGCAGATCATTCTGGCTATCTGGCGTACAATGTGTTTAATAAGACGGTGCTGATTCACTAAAAGATAAGACATCCTCCACTATCATACATGAGCCAGTGTTGTGTTGCCATGAGGCAGTGGCAGTTGTCCACTAACATGGTCAGCGTAAAGCCAGATGGAGCTGAGCCACAGGGATCAAACAGAGAGTTCTGCTGCTGGAGGATTCCTGCCAGCTAACACCCACCACCCTCTGACATTTCACTATCACACCACTCTGTATCTCTTTACTACCCTTGAAGAGGAAATGAGTTCACTTTGCTCAGGTATTACATTCGCAGGGCTTGAAGGTGATTCTGAGCACCAAAACAATAACAGCATATCTCCCCGCCTGTCTTTTGCATTGTTTACTCACAATTGTATCCTCCTTTGTGTTGTCATGCGAGAAGGCCAATCTGTGGCCTGTGCATTGGTGAGTTTAGCCCCACTGTGCTCGAACGTGATGTTCACTCAACCATACCAGTGCCATGCACCCAAGAGCCATCACAGTGCATTAACCCCTGGATGCTGCCTGGCACTGTCTCACCGAACTACAATTTTTTTTTAGACTGCTTCTAGTCCTCAAGGTCTACAGACCTCAAGCTGGTTGAAGGAAAAGAAACTGGGGTCAAATAATGCTAAGAGAGTTTAAAAAAAACAACTGAAGAGAGGAGTAGACAAACTTAACAAGGAGCGATACTTAGCATGGAGATATATCTGCTGTTTTGTCCTTCTGACAGAATGGTTTAATATATAACACATGAGTGATGCATGTTGAAAAGTGTATTGATTGCTTCTCAATAGAACCTTGTCAGAGATGGATGAGGTATAGTGGTAACCGATCAATGTAGCTAGTTATTTACTGGCTTTGACTGTCAATAAGTCTGTGCATCATGAGACACACTGAATGAGGCCATTCTTCCTACTTATTTGAGGTGAACGATGTACAGTAGCAGGTTAAGAGACAAAGCAGGAATTTCGCTTCTGATTTGTGTACAATATTTTACATTCAGCCTCTTAACCATCTAATCGCTCAAAATGTGAATTAATAAAAAGTTTAATACCATCAGGCAAAGATTTGCTCTCATCTGCCTTGTTTCTGGGTTTATATTTTAGCAAATCTTTTCCCAAAATTTTTTATGACTCTCTAAGTTTTGTTCCAACTTAAAAGTTTTCACCCTTTTATATTTTTGACTATTATATACCACATGAATGCACAATCACATAGTCCTGTACTAACCTAAAATGAATACTTTTAATGGCCTTTTGGGGGCAGTGAAAACTTACTAAGGCTAAAAATTGCCTTTATGGAAACTTGTCAGCATGCAGTTTCCTGTTTACACTTCACTCTCCTGCAAACTCTGTTTTTTTGTTCCGACCAAATGTCGACGTATATCTGGCTCCATAGTTGCTAAATGCTTGACTTTTTCCATCACAGAGTGCCTTACTTTGTCTACCTGTCTTTTAGTCCTGAGCAGATCGTGAAGAGTAAGCTTTTAGAGCTTCACTTGCTGAAAACAGCGGCTACTTCAGCCAAAAAATAAAGGTAGAGCACAATAAAAAAGATTTAGGCCAGAAAACCATAAAACCTGAGAGGAAATGAGTCAGGTGAAAAATCAGTGTGGGTTTGTCACTGATAGTAAAACCTTTCACATTACAAATAGTCATTTGGTCCATTCTTATTAGAAAAAATTGTCACAGCCAGTTTAGATAACTCAAAGACTTATTCTAAGATTGCAAAATGTCCCGAGTTATGGCAGTAGTTAAATCTACAAAAGCTTAAACTCCAGAAAAACTCTCCGCTCAATTTGCTTTGAATTCTTGGACCTTATGATGGCAAATATACCTTTCAACAGCAAAAGGAAAGTTTCTGCCCTGGAAGTGAACCTGAACCAATTCAGCAATGTGGATGAATGCACAATCAAAACTAAGGTATCCTGCTCCGGTTTACAGACAATGACAAACAGTCAAAGTGTTGACAACTGTCTCCCTCCAAGAACCTCAGGCAAACAGCACGGGGGGGGCATGATGGGTTGGCACTCAGGCATGATGAAGGGCATGACTTCCCATCCAAATGACCCGCACCAGCAGCTATCAGCTCTGCACTGTTGGAGAGGCAATCCACACTGACGTCTGCCCTCATTTACTACAATGCTTACCGAGATTAAAATAGCCAAGCAGCTTCAACAAATTTAGAGAGCCAAGGGATACAAAGCTAGAGGCGATAAGTCATTTGTGGAAACTCTGCTCTCATTATTGTCTCTTTGCGGGTCCTCTTTTTTTTTTTTTTTTTTGGAAGCTGAGACTGTCCTTCTCTTGTGACCCCAGGGTGGCAGTCTGTCAGGCAGGACTGACACCAAACCAATGTCTAATGGCTCTAAAGCCATAAATATGGCTCCAGAGTTGACAGCCTGGATCTACGGTTCCCCATTATCTTGATTCATTCCACCACAAAAGGAGTGACTCTGCAATGTATTGTGGCCAACTTAAGGGAAGATTTCAGAGGGATCCACAGACATGCCCCAGTGAATTTCAAACTGGCTGAAGCCTATTCTTCTCTAATTAACAATTACAGGTCTGCCCTAACAATCTGTTATGATAGAGCACCAGGAGAGTCTCTCAGATGGATATTAAGGTACAAAAAAAAAAAAAAAAAAAGCTTTTATAAAAGACCAAGGTAATTTAAAGTGCATTTCAGCGCTTATAAAAGTTTCATAGTTTATACCCTACTGTAAATCCAATAGTCCTGCTTTCTTTAAGAAGGCAAAGTGTACATATATTTTAGGCAAACATGAATTGAATAATAGGCCAGAGTTGGTCAATTCAGCTCTGGTCAACTGGAAGCAACTGCTAATGCCTTTAGGCACCATCAAACATCTAAAGTGAGAGACTAGGTTGATAAATATTTCACTGTTTTTCCCTCAGATGCTTATCTAACACATATTTGCCATTAAGACTCCACTTCTTTCCAGTACTTTTCTTTGTGCCTACAGCAGTGAAGCTCAGGAGCATTTCCCTAAAATGAAGATCTGAAGATGAAACATCTCATCTTGCCCTTATCACTGAAAGATAATTTAATTACATGAATAAAATGTTGAAAATAACATTTCATCAATTCAGATATCAACTTGAAAGTACATGGCATGAGAGAGTGAATAACTTACAGTATGACTGATATTTTTTTATTAAATCAGTTTAAAATTGTGATCTCTGGAAATGTATTTATGAACCACTGGTCCTAAAAAACAGTACACTGACAAATACAGAATCTGTGTATTTTTCCTGTTATATTCTTTGACTGGTTGACTGAGAAGGTCTCTGCAGGGAGTAGATCACGTTTAATTTGCCTCTGACCGGGCAGGCAGGCTGTCCATCTTTTTCCACATCCTACCTAATAATCTTAAAAGCCTAATGTGCAGGAATTATCTATAACTGTTTGCAAACTCAACATTCAAATCTGGCCCCTCCTTTCTGGCTTAACTAGAACAAAAGCAGCAGTGATCAAGAAGCCAGAGAGTGAACAAAGAGAGGTAGCAGCATTACAAAGAACAAAGCAGTGAATAAAAGACTAAAAACATTTTCTGTCTGATTGTTTCGTGGTAGTTTCGTTCTAAAGCACAAAACACACAGACACACACACTTCTGTACAACCCTGCAGGTGCTGTAATGCCAGACTTTGTTTAAATTCAGCCAAAGCGCATGCTTCATCCTCTCTGCTGTTTGCCTCTCTGCTGTGTGTTTGTGCACATGTGAATCTCAGCCCCTGTCAAACAGAGACACAGACAGCAGACGAGATGGAAGAGACAGCCATGTAACCTGGTGGTTACATTTTTATGGAGTCCTGATCTCGCACTGTTATTGGCTAGGAACTACACACCAGTGCCCAAAGGCTGTCGCCCACAAGCAGTCTGAACACAGCAAAATGAAAAAATACAGGCTGAGGGAAGGGTACAAACACAAGCACACATCCAGTGGATCATAAGCTGAGGTGAGAGAGATTAATTTTGTATTATTCCTTACCTTGTTTTTGTTGTTGTTGTTGTTTTTGTTTTGTTTTTGTCTGGAAACTCATGAATAATAAGCCTTTACAAAGACCAAATTAAGGTATTCTAGTAATACTATAATGTCAATCCACATCAGCAACACTGTTTTTAACACTCGTTTAAAACAGCCATGCTATCTCCTCTTCTCATCACAGCAGTTTTATATACTAAATACTAATGCTAGCACGGTAGCATGTCCACACAATGATAACATGCAGATGTTAAGCAGGTGTATTTCTTACTATTCACCAATTTATTATATAACCTTTGCTAAGTGGGATTTAAGACAATGTGCAGCTGAGGTGGATGGCTGTGTCATTCATTTTGCAGGTACTTGTTCTAAATTAATTTATTTAAAAGTTTAAAGTTCTGATCTAATGATACATAAAAAGGAGAGAAAGGGAAAGTTATTGATCAATTTGTCCTGAGGGTATGTGGATGTTTGCACCACGTATAAAATCAATCCACGTCAATTATATACACTTTTACTTAAAACTACAAATGTCATAATAGCACTGTAATCCAATAGTTGCTGAGATTTTTCAGTCTGGATCAAATCTGTAGACCAGTCGATGATGTGTGATCCCAAATCTCCAGTGCA
The DNA here is from genome assembly GCA_029783805.1 of Acanthurus tennentii. Taxonomy (NCBI): domain Eukaryota; kingdom Metazoa; phylum Chordata; class Actinopteri; order Acanthuriformes; family Acanthuridae; genus Acanthurus; species Acanthurus tennentii. The sequence continues at coordinate 9,715,911 of JAPZDZ010000003.1, forward strand.
AAGTAAGATGCTCATTTTCCATCCCATACTTTACCCTGCTTTCAATTGCAGCAAAATTATTGAAAATGACCATAATATCCATGGAGATTAGTTTGCTTCAAAATATGTAATCTATTACAGTAACACCATGTCATTACATAAGAGTGATTCAAGGGGACAATCATTTTTACAGGAAAGAGGATATTTTGCCCTGCTGAGTGTCATGTGCTCTTTGCTGTGTGTAGTTATCTGTGATTCCCCCGCTGCTTATTTACACAGCCATGTCATTAGATTACACCACTGAATGTGCAGCTTTAGTAAGTCAATCTTTCCATTGTGTGTCTGTTCATAAAACACAGTCTGCTGTGGCAGTGGTGGCCAATTACAGTGTAGATTAATGTTGTTGACAGGGAATTCATTCATACAAGGTAGTGGGTGCCCAAGCTTCTTCCCCAGGCCTTGAGAAAAGAGATGTGCTCTATTTCATGATGTCATGCTAAGAGGGGGAACTTTATAATTCACAGCAGAGGCTTGAACACTGGTATAAGGGCAAAAATAAACCGAGACAAAGGAAACATGAGAGAGAGATTAATGCAAAATACTAAAACTCTTCCTCGAGACATAAGTGCTTAAAAGTTTGTGCTTATTGGCCAGTGTAATGTAAATGGCAGCACTCTGAGGGGCTAATAAAAATGTGATGGATATCTTTATTCCTCTGTCTCCCCTCCATTCATGTGAATGCTGTCAGTGCCTCTAGCCCCAAGGTCACCTGTGTTAGCCTTGGCATCAGCTCCCTCCGTCCCCTCCCAGCTTAGCATGCAGACCATCCCAGCGGCCCTGCAGACCGCAGCTCACTGTCAGGACAGCAAGCTCAGTGATAGAGAGGAGGGCAGGCCAGCAGCTATAAAAACAGAATATATGAAGGCAGACAGAGGGATGGAGAAGAGGCACAAGCGAAAGGCAGACCACTGAGAAAGAAAAGGCAGCTAGTATGATGGTATTACAGTTCAGAGTGTATCCCATACAAAACTATGTGCTGACATCATCAGACAGGGCCAGGGCTTTTTAGAAGGCGAGAAAATATGCCCTCATGTCATGCAAGGCCAATGATCTTTCATGTGGCTAAAACAAACAGCTGTGATATCAAAGGCTGCTGACGGGGTGAAATTGAACTGTAAAACAATGTGCTACGTCTTGGAACCAGTGTCTATCTAATACTAGTACATCACACATCATGACATCTCATCAGAGTGAAATACAACCACCATGTTTATCCAAAATGCACCCTAGAACCTGCAGGATCTTTATAAAGTTTTGAGGCAAGTCTGTTTACAACATGGGGACAAAATACACTCTAATTTAATTCCTTGTATGATAAAAAAAAAGCACTCTGTTTGTTTTTACAGGCCCCATTATGATGCAAAGAGAGGACAGCTTCCCCGCAGCCCTGCGTCTGGTCATGCTCCCTTATAGCTTGTCACACAACTCAATTGCAGATTGTAAATGAAGCTATAAATTTGATGGAAGTCCATAAACAGGGTTTTTAAATTGGCATGCTGTTTTTCTTCTGTGCTGAATAATGATAGGAAGCACTTTAACACTGGCAAGACTCTGGGAGACTCCTTTTTGGTATTTATCTCCCAGTTTCTTCCTATCTCATCTGTCTGCATTACATCACTCGCTCTGCTCTTTCAGTAATTTCAGAAAATGCCACGACGGAGATGAAATCTCATACAGGAGCTTAAAAGGTGCGTGTTTGTGTGTGTTTGTGTG
>JAPZDZ010000003.1:9740125-9762202 GCA_029783805.1 Acanthurus tennentii
TGACTTAGAGAAGTGATTCAGAATCAGGTACAAGGGGAAGAAATATTTTGTTAAAAGAATGAAGAAATTAATTTCATATATGAGCCCCTCGAAATTCAAATCAATTAGAGGGACAAAGAGAAAAACACAGAACTTTTCTAACTTTTAGCAGACAACAGTGTGCAGGAATTATGCACATAAAGGATGCCATCACTAATAGCAAGAAGCTGGTGGAGAAAATGTTTTTAAGGGATAAGAAACTTTTGGATTTAAGTGATGTCTTTGATTCAAATGATCAGTGACTTTACAGAGACTTTCACTCACACACACACAAAATCTATAGAGGCTTCCTATACTAAAGTTACAGTCAATCTAAGGCCACAGAAAGTAACGATCGAAAGATGTGCCGGCTCTTTGGGTGGTCAGGTCACAGCTCCACAGACCTGAGTGCTGCCTCCACACACCACACAGCCCTCCAATCAGCAGTGAGGTGTCCATTATTTATATTACACCAAAAAAAAAACCAAAAAAAAAACCAGAGGATTGGTGCAAGGTTGGTGACACTAAAATCTAGGACAAGCACAGAGTACTGAGGAGTAGTGGGTGTTCTGAAATGCTGCCACTTTACTGAATATTCCCTTTATTCTTGCGTTAGCATCCTTTTCCTGTCCTCCCTGTCCCCCTGGCTCGCCTCCCTCTTTCATGACCTCCTTCTGAGCGACTGTGGTCCTTGCAGTCCAAACGTCTAGTCATTAATAACACTCTCTGCTCTGTTTTTCCTGCCAAACAGAGCAGTGCTTTCCTGTCATCCTGACACAAATTAATTCCCCTTATTTATCTTCTTGCACCAAGGCCGACATAAGCAGAATAACTGTTTATGGAAAAAAAGGGACAAAGAATTATAGATGGTGTGTTGTTGATGACAGGGCCATTTGTTTCTCAAATAAGACTCCAGATAAAGTTCATAACAATCATTTCGATACCATAAATCCTTCATCAGGTCTCCTTTGCCTTTTTAATCAGTTGCCAGCTGAGAGATTTGTGTGTGGTTTCTGTGTTAATATAATTACGGCTGAATGCTCGAGTGTATGAATAAACTAGATGTATTTGTTTTCTCTAGATAGACTGTGTGCTCTGGCTTTCCATTCAAGTTCATTCAAGAGGACAGCATATTATAGAGCATTATATGATTAGTTTCAACTATCCTTAACAAAAAGTAAAATGTCAATGTTTTCCTGACAAGAATTTTTATGGGGATTTTGCAAATAAAGAGATTATTTAAACATGTTTTGAACAGGTTTGCCCTTTATCAAAAGCTCTGTAAAAGCAAGTAAATAGACTTTGACTCATGTTTCTTTGTCAAAATACTGTTTAGAACATAAAGTCAAGAATGAAATTCTGTTCTTCAGGTACAAGAAGCACTAAAAGTGTTAATGGATTACATGACAAAAGCTACTGCACTTACATGCCAACATATCAGTCTTGATAGCAACTGAGCAAAGCCTACCCATTAAAGAGTCCACTGAAAGCTCTGAAAAGGCTCTTTATAGGACCTTGAGTTAGGATTGTTTTGTCAAAAATATGTTTACTTTAAATGAAGAATAGCTGGAGTGCAAAGTATTTAAGTTAAACACCAGAGAAGAAAGTTTGCACTCTGTCTCTCATCAGCAGTCAACAATGATTTCTATTAACCATGAAGATGAGTTATCCCAGTTTTAGCCAAACATAGCTAAAAGCTTTTTTTTTTCTGCAAGATATCTGGCCATTATGATTGATGAACAGCTACCTCTCACTGAATGTGTGAAGCTGTAAACAATCATTCAGTAGAACTTCTGCAAGCGGTTTAAAATGCAGCAGCACTTTGTCTTGAGGTCTTCATTCAGCCCAAATGCAGCTTATGTCTTTGCACTTTTCATTACTTACCCTTGGCTCCCTGGTGCTGCTCACATTAAATTCAAACCACTAATGCTCACCTACTGGTGGTCATTAGCACAGCATCCACTTAACTTAGTGAAGTTCCTAAATCAAGGTAATAAGCCCTCTCATTCACTGCAATCAGAAAATGAAAGATGGCTAGTTCTATTGTCACTGAGAGGCAGGAAACTCAGCCCAAACTCCATTTCCTGGCAGAACCTGGGTAGTAAAATTGGTTACTGAACTCATTTTGGTTGCAGAATCCCACTTTGTCTTTATTAATCACTGAAAGATCTACCACCTGCAAGAGTTCCCACTCAGCTAAGATGAAGCTCTGCTTCTCCAACACCCACTCTACTATTCTAATCACCCTTACTCTCCCATTTTTAATGCATTTCTATGTTTTGCATAATGCACCCCACGCCCTGTGGTAAGTGTGTCAGGTGCAACATAAAACTTATGGGTCAGAGACTTCTCAGTGATCTCCTGTTACATCGACAGTATCTCTCTTATGAGTTGTTACAAACAAAAGCGTTAAAAACCAATAAACCTACGTTAAGTAACTAAAAAATGTACACTATTAAACCCTTTCAGATAAAAAGACTAGTTAGAGTCTGAATATCTTAGACTGATATGTGACTTAAGATACTGTGCACCTGAGTGGTTTTTCATGGTAAGCCTATAAACATTTAAACCCTTTGGAAAATGTTAACAATCCTAAAGTCAATACATATCTTGTTACAGACCCAAAGGACCTCAGATCCTCAATAACCCTACTGTATATGTGGTGACACAATGCACAACATGGACTGCATCGCCTTCAGTGTATATATAGGTCTCAAAACAACAGGGGCCCCAGCATCCCCTCATTCAAATCTAAGCTCCTCCAGCTCCACTGACAGTGAGAAATGGATTTAATAGCCAGAGAACAGCTTGTCAGCAGTCTAAAAACCACAATGTTAAGTTGTTTTTTTTTTTTTTTTTTACTCATCTCTGAATCCCACGGGTGTTGCAGTGAGAGGGATATTGGAAAGATTGGATAATGCCAATGTCAACATCTTATCCGTTTTTCTTTTTTCCCCTTCTTTCGCTGCATATATTAGCAGTCATCTGTGTAAAACCGCGAGTGCATATGGTTTACATGTATCATGCCAGGGAGCACTGGAGCTAATCTATAATATATTAAAGTCGGTGTTTGATTGGATCTGTTGCAGTTGTCATTGTGGTATATTGCTGCTAATTACTCTGCTGTTCCGAAAGTGTAATGAAATGACTCACTGAAGTGGTGTTTGATTATATTTAAAAGCTGACGGAATGACAATGATGCCGCCTTGCCAACATTTCCAGCAAACATACTGTGGCTCTAAAATAAGCACACAGAACAAAGTAGTCAGGCTTTTCATGCAAATGGAGGAATAATAAAAAAAGGCATGGCAGAAGAACGCATCAGCCGTCCTTTTAAAGAAACTATTCTAAAATTTTCAATTTTCCAGAGCAATATCTTCATAGATAATGTTGTCTTTTTCCCTTTCCAGGGAGCACTTGTAGTAGTGTGAAATAATTTCACTGATAATCTCCCTCTAGGTACACTCTAGGCATATGAATTGCAATACATGTACCAAAAGAACTTAAGGAAGAAGAGAAATCCAATCAGAACTGCATCAGCTTTTCACTGCTTTACTGGACCAAAGAACAAACAGCATTCAAAGGATGCTGCACCTTTTGTTATCAGGTGCTTTATGTTGCTGTGTAGTGCAATATTCTCCATCAGGACAGCTTTAAAATGAGGTGATGTGAGGAGGGTCGGTCCGTGGCTCTCCCAGCCATAATTGTGCAGAGCCCTATCTAGCTGTCGTCTCTCCAGGGGAACAGTAGGCAGCTCAGGGGCGTGTTGTTATATTTCACACTTAATGATGTGCAAGGCATCCTCAGCTCTTATCTGCAGGCCTATTTTAGTCACTGACACAGCCTCTAAATTACACAGCCAATGTAGCCCCACCACTGTTAAATGGTTTATATAATTTTGGAACCACATTGACCAGCTCATACAAATATCTTTTGGTAGAAATAATGAAGTCTGCCGTTAAATCGAGACCGTATGCATTTTTAAACTAGGGAACAGCAGATGCACTCATGTATAACCTATATGACAATGTGATAAATAATTAAACACCTGTTTTCCAACTCTCTAACTATAGCTAACCATGGAATTAAATATTTTCAATATGTTTGTGTCAGCCACAGAGCTCTGCAGGCTACATGTTCGGCATGTCAGGCATAAAACCTCCAGGTAAACAATTACTGGCTGGTCAATATTGTTAAATCTTTTATTTATAATAGCTTGCTCTGGCAGTTAAGTAAAAACATTGTTATATTTTTCTTGATGGGATTCACTGCAAGTATTAAGACATTGTGTTTACATACCGAAACTCTGCATGTATGACATACTGCTCATTATAATTAATCAGGTTATTAAGTGTGGAGAAAAAAGGGAATGAAAAAAAGATTTCATCACAATATCAAGTAACCAGCTGTGATGGTCCCTTCTCACTGAACCAGTCACATATCAAAAAACTCAACAATTGTTGTTGCAAAAGAAGCCTGATTATGATGCTTTAAAGACTTTTCAGAGATGCCTCTTTGTTTAATGAAGTGAAGAGAAACAGAGCTGTATTAATCTCTAACTGCAATGGGTTAATGGGTTGTTACATAAAAATGTCATTAAGTTTGGTAGTCACATTAAAAAGTATATTGGTGTAGGATTGTTTGATGTCATGATTCTGCAGCGGTGGAAAACTAGAGCAGCATACTGTTTTCATACATAATTAAAGGAGCATCACCTCCCTCTGTGCTTGATTCTGACTTTATCGTGATCATTTATTGATCAATTCTCTGATACACAGTACTGTATCTACTGTATATCCTTCACAGCTATACAGTAATATGTTTCTAAATCTATCTTTTATCATTTTTACATTAATTTTACTAGATTTACAAGAACTATTTTTTCTCAGTGTGTGGTTTAATTTCTGTTTCTTTAATCCTTAAATTAAGACCCCAACCTCAATGTTACTGTCAAGCAGGCAAGGTTACAAATTTTAAACTATCAGATAACAGAGAGACAGACTCAGGATATGAAAGGGAGAGCTTCTCTGAACAGAGCACTCCCTCGCTGGGAGATAACTTTGTAGTAAGCTTTGATTTTTAATTTCCTGTGGGGTAAAGTGACCATTTTCAATGCCAGGATTTAATTTTAGCAGGCAGGAGAAATATGTGTGATCTCAATTACAGTGGATAGGATGCCCTTCTGACATACCCCCACTTTGTGATGCTGCCTGATAAGATCTATTATTATGTAAAATCTTGCCTACTGAAGTTTTAATCAAGAAAAAGTCAGCCTGCTAGCACTGAGGCAACGGGCGCTGGCTGCAGCCTTTTTCCCAGCACCATGCACGTCCTGACAAAGCGAAAAACCTTTTCCTGCAGAGCCGAGGGATAATGATTTCTCCCATAATAAAACAAGTGTGTTGAACATCAGTGTACAATCTGCTGCACTCACATCAAATTAAGCGAATGTCACACAAAAGCGGTTCATCACAAATTCAACTGTTACATGATTAGCCTTGCTCGTTCCTGACTAATCTCAGTTGAGGTTGATGGAAACCACAAGCGTCGTTTTACCTGCCGGGGTAAATGTAGAGGCTAACTGTGTTGCTATTTTGCCAGATTATGTACACATAGGAAATTCTGGCCCATACACTAAAAACTATTAAGTTCACAGACAAATAACAGCTGACTGTTGCACAAAAATTAAAATTAATGATCTGGGTTGGCTCGACTCAAACAGCCACTTTAATTCTTGGGGGCCATGCTGTGCTAGCATGTTCATGGGAACATGGACATTTTGACAGCTCCCCCGTGACCTTCACCTAAGCTCAGGGACAGGGAATTATGGCCTCAGAAGGGCCATGTGAGGCAATATATTTACAGTTCATTATGGCAGTCCCCACAGGCAACACAGGCTTCATCAAGTAGTAAGAAATGTGGTGTGATAAATGTCCTGTTTTTCAGAAAGCTGCTTCTTCATTAACAGGAAAATATCCCCCCCCATTTTTTCCTTTTGAATTATTTCAGTTGTTTTTCTCAATCATAAGGAAGGTAATGGCATTTAAATCCCAGACTGATTTCAAATATCATGATTTTTGCCAGAATGATTCCCAGACAAATCAAATCTAGAAACGCTGACCTTCAGTGTAACTTATCTTTTAAACCAGCAAAGCACAGCGACACCGATTAAAGTATACCAATTTGTTTTTATTGTGACAGTGTTTGATTTAAAATCTGATGGAGTCTGAATTGTTCAAATCCATTCAGTTCAAACATCCACCTCACTTGCCTGGTGTTACTTCACCTTTTGTTGCAATGTACAAAGACAGCACGAACTGCAGCACAATAAAGTCATTCCTTTGTGAGATCATCACTTTCTCAGAGTAACTGTCGTGGAAAATTTCACTGGGGCTTGTACAAAACATAACTATTATAATGATGGAGATCAGGCAGATAAATGACAGATTACTAAAACACTGCAGGGAATAACCACAAATGAAACAATTAGTTTCATCTATAATTCATGAGAGGTGTTAATGCTACTGTTAATGCTAGTGAGAATAGATGTGGATGATGTTCCCAGTTTTATCACATTATGATTTTTTTTTTTTTTTACTGTAATAAGGATTTAACTGTTCATTTTACTAACAAGACAGCACAGGAAGTATTAGCTCTGAGTTTCAGCTTCATAAGGGAATCATGTGCCCTGACTTCAGCCCAAAAATGTGGCAGTTTTTTATTTTATTTGTTAAATATTCAGTTTGTGGTTTTGATTAGAAATTATGTGAAAACACAAACTCAAAATTACCGTTTTGATTTTTCAGTTTGTGCAGACTATTTTAAATAATTTATAAGAAGGATTTGTTGGATCTTAATTTAAGAAAAGTGGAACAGGCTTCATTTTTCTTTTTTTGTCACTTCATACTTTATGGCAAATTTATATACATGGCCTATTAAAACAACAACCCATCTATAATTTGGAACCCAATCATCCCGAAAAACCAACAGCCTGGCTCCAGCTTTGCCTCCTCATGTAACAAGCAGATTGGCATGTTGCAGCATGTTGCACTAAAATTCCCAGTCATAACCATATTTGTTGATGTGAATAATGAGAAAAAGCTTATGAAAATATTTACTCAGATGGCTTTCACTTCAAATTCTGTTTTAACCTTAAAGCTGGAAAAAGAAGTCTGTGTTGTCACATCACTCATCATTGTTTTCTTTCACATTCCTCGACAGCAAGAAAGTATTCCTATAGAATTTTCCTTTTATAATACTTTTACCCTAAATGCATCAGATTAACAACTTGTCAGTGTCCTTTATTCCCCAGATGTTTTCTTGAAATCATAGTGTCATATTTATTTGCTCTGTGTCTCTAATCATCAAAAAAGCCCAACCCTGTGGCTATTAAATATACCCTTGAATATACCCTTTTTTAATATTTTAGGGCCAGATATAATGTTGCAGATAGACTGAAAAGCAGGTTTATTAGTTGATATTGTTTTCATTTATACCTCCTCTATCAATAACAAAATGAAAAACAGAAATGGTGTTGCCTTTTAGGTTTTTGCTCTGCGGTGAATCTCATCCACAAGCTCGAACACGACTGCACTGATGACTAGAAACTCATTGATACAGCAGCTATGGATCAAATGAGGTCATGTAATCTCCCACTGTCTTTCATCAGCTCTTTTTCTCTCTCTAAGGATGTGTGGGCAATGCACAGGTGATTTGAATCCGAGGAGCAGAGAGGGAAGAAAAAAAAACAGGCAGGAAATGAGAGCGGAGGACGAATAAATATCAGAGTGGCAGATGAATTTACTGCATCCAAAGTGGAAAAAAAAACCACATCTTTGGATGAGCGGCGGGAATAGGTACACTAATAAAGCAGGAAGGTTTTAAATGTAAACCTCATGTCTCATTCTAAGCTCCATTCCTGCAATTTTTTTAAAAAACAACCAGACCCTATAGAGCCCCAGAGCTCCGGTACTATATTTCATTAAAGCACTTGGGAGCACCTGTCATTCTGAAATCACTACCAGTGTATGAAACAGGGAAAAAAAAAGTCAGCGCTTTGTATTATAGATATTTTAAGTTATCACCAATAACCAGAACTGGGAATACATGCCATAACACGGAAACCTGCGATTTCTTTTTTAAGCGAGTCTCTACCTGGATTCTGTCTTCACAAACTCTTTATGATCTTTAATGCAATACTATTTCATTAAAATATTTTGATGTCTAAAACATCTCTCTAAAGCTGAAACTGGAGTATCATCCAGGAGGGTCTGACAGCCGTAAAATTACAACAAATAATACAAGCATGACTCAAATGATTGTCCAGTGGTCTGTAAAACCAAGCTGATGTTACAGTGGATACGATTCATCTGGTCTCATCCCTTACCTATATGCTCATTTTCATTCACGGTCATGACTGTTCACACTTTTTTTTAAAAGTAAATTGTTCATCAACAGCAAAATCTTTAGCAATGACCACCCAGTTAACAAAGAGATGCAGTGTTAGAGGAAGCTATTGTCAGGATTTACTAATACAGAAAGAACACATGGTTAACAAGCAGATATGTGAAGGTGATGAAAAGAAAACTGAGTCATATCTAGTCATGTGGCAGAGGCTGAGACGATAATCTGAGGTCTGTAGATGAAGTTGTGCACAGAGTCACCTTCCTTCTGCTAAAAGTGAGAAAACTCTGATGATTCAGAGCAGCACATTTTAAATTCATTTTGAAATTTATGCCATAATCAAAGCTGCAACAAAATGGGTCTTCTAGATGACAAAGATATGGCACTTTGCTTTGAATGCAACAAGAGGAATTAGCAATTTTACGAACAAACTTGGCCTACTCTAAAATTAAACTAAATGAAATGCTGCTTCTCTGTTAAAAAGAGATAGATTGTGCTGTTATTATGTTGTTTTACAACTTGCAAATCATGTGTTATTTCTCTGAGCAGGGGAAAAAAAAATCTTCCTACCTATTTGCAAGAGGAAGCAGAAGGAGTGAAGGGAAATATTTTATATATATCAAAGGGAAATAAAGAATGGCTTTGTCCCTGGGGACATGTTGGTCTTGAGCGTAATGACTCTTGGTGCAGACCTCCTGAGACAAATTGCCACTGACCCCCATGGATTTTCCAGGGCACACTCGATTGGAAATGGACTATTCAATTTCCCACAGGGAGCCTTGCCATTTCCTCGCTCTGCATCATTGAAAAGGCATGCACTTTTGGGTTTGGCCGGTCAGAGAAAAATATTCACAGAATCTTACATCAATACTACCAGAACTCTTAAGCCCTAATTATAGTCTAATTTATTGGACTTGTTATCAAAGTTAGCCACTGTGATTAATACAGGCTGTTTTGTTATGCTTATTTGTGTTTATTTAGATCTATGGTAAAAAATGAGAGTCAATACTAGTGACAAAAGCATTATTCATGATATATTGTTGTTTTACAAATCTATAGAATCATTATGAAATAAATGATGGTTGTCATTAATACATTGCCCTAATCAGTTTTATTAATAAGTACAACCTGACCTTAACAAAAGTCAGTAGCTCCATATTTTAAACTAGGTGTTCAATAATCCTATAACATTTACATTTTAAAACAATTCCTGTGTATATTAAAGACTTAGTGCTCCCATTTTAAGCACCTGTAATAAATGGATATGGATTTGATTACACTGAGTGTTGAAAATCCAAATGCTTGTTGTATTTTATGTACTTAACTAATTTGGAAACATGAATCAACTAAGAAGCTGTCATTCTAAATTGCACTGAAGGACAATAAACGAATCTTAAAACTCTGTTGACAAATAGACAATTATATGCAAATGTGACATTTTAAATGTGAACTCTAACTTTGAAAACACAAGTCTGACTTTGATCTAACTAAGGTTGTATTCTAAAAGTCCTATTTTCAAGTCGAGTTGTATTTGTTAAGAAAAATGCATCTGAAATCATCATAATTTGTTTTAAAAAATCATCATCAGTAATTGGTTTTTGTTTGTTTGTCACTGCTGTATTGACAGGGGAGGACAAATGAAAACGCACTGGAGTGTGAGTGATTTCATGTAAATTAGTCACACTGTATCCCCTTTCGCCAACATGTCTGGAAAGTAACACGCCGCAGACTTGCAGTGTAATGGGAGAAGATGAATGAACCATTAAGATGGGGGGAAATAACAATCTCTTTTGAAGCAAGCTAAGCCACTGGCTCGCTCTCATAAATCACCCACACAAAGCAGCACTACAGTGCCATACGTCGCTCTCTAAACACGCATTGTGCACATTTTTATCTCATTTCATAACACACAGGCCACTGACGGGATAAATATGATTTAATAGCCTTTACAGTACATCACAAACAACACCTGGCAACATCCCATCAATGGAAGCCATTAAAATGGCCATAATCCATAATCTAAAAGCTGAACTATAACTAAACAAACCGACATGCAAAGGATGCATTTCACGGTCCACAGCTAAAGTATAGGTATCTCCCTTTTATCTATTTTCTGCTAAGATTCATCCACTCCCTTCTGCGGGCCAAGAAATAGAGTTTTTCATCACTGCAGTCTCTCACTGGCATCGACCAGCAATATTGATCTGCAGCAGATCTCCTTCCACTCTACCTGGGGAGCCAGATGAGCCTTGTTCATATTGATCCAACCTTTTTATTCTACATTCTCCTTCGCCCTTTTCTTTCTGTTGTGGAAAAATATATATGCTTGTCATCCATTAAATATTCCTTGGGAAGGGCATTGATAACCATTAATCCAAAGTCTACTGTTGGATTTTGTTATCACTGATGATCTACAGAAGAGGACAGGGATGCTGTTGAAACCTGCCTGCATCCTCAGAGAGACTGACCGTTTTGACAGAAATGTGAAGGCATGTTACTTCTTATCTGATGGAGGATTCTGGAAATGAGACTGAGACTGGCAAAACATGCCTATCAGAGAGCAACAAGCAGGTCTGCTGCATGAAAATAAATATTTGTACAAAACAAATACACTTAGTTTTCTTTTAAGGGAGTGTTTGTCTTTTTTTCCGTCATTACTGTATGTTTTAGTCTATTGTGATCACGTTTTGTAATCCCACCTTATCACACCTCTTCTTTTCCATGGAGTACCCCTTTTCCTTTCTCTACCTATTTCCTTGTGCTCATTCTTTAAACGCCTCTCTCTGTTTGCTTTAAGTCCTTCACTCTCTCTCTCTCTGTGTCTCCTTGCCTCCCCCTCAGGAGCAGAATCTGTGGTAATGTACTAATCTGCGGAGCTTTAGTGCAGTCTTGCCAATCTGCCATGTCAAGATACACAAATCTTACTCCAGGCAATTACAGCCCTTTTTTCTCTGCACTGCAAAGGAGTCTGTTTCCCAATCTCTGTTGCAGTGAAAAAAAGCAGCTGTGACCCATCAAGTACAATTCTTTTTTTGTGTGTTTAACAAAAACTGATGGCCCTGATGTGATATGTGGAACAGGTGAGCAAGGCAGTGCAGATATGGAAAAGGAACATTAGCAACACTGTAATGTAATAATGTTTGCCTTGAAAACTCTTTGCCGTTGGGTCCACCAAAAAAAAAAAAAACATATATCTTTTATTAAACTGATTCACATGAAAGTTTGATGTGATTTCAGTCATGTTTCGACAGCCATGAGCTTCACTCCAGGTGGCTTTGGCTACATGGCTTTTACTGACAGGGCGGATAATTTGGTGCTCCCATTAGTTTAGCCTAGATGCTGGGATTAATTGGCCAATTTTCACTTTCCTAGCTTCTAATTTTCAGCTCTCTACACCCAAAATCTAGGACTTGTACAAACACTCCAAAATAGGCTGCTAATCAGACAAGCATTGCAGTCGGTTGAGGGTTGGTTGATTTCAACTTGGCAATGGGGACCATTTAGAGGGGTCCCATGGGAAATCTGATGTTTCACATGATGACTAACAAGACAGGACTAAATCAAAAACATATGTCTTTGACAAAAAAGTTCTACTTCTCTTCTAAATTTTTCAATGTTTCTTTTATACTGTGGAATAAGGGAAAGTCTTACACCTTCAAGCCTCTAAAGATTAGTTACATTAGAAGACAAATAAAAACACTGCTTTGCTTAAAGAGGATGCAAACCAAAATACTACAATGACCAGAAAATTCTCAAAATTTTTTAGAAGGTAAATCCATCCAAGTTTCTAAGAGTGTCTGATCCAATTACTGTTACAGAAGACACCAGTATATTGGATGACTAATTAAAGAAGACAGCTATGAGCATCACCTGACTGTACAACCAAATGATCACATCTTGTCATATTTTACTAAAATTATAACAATGGTTATTCATCACACTTTCCTACTCACTCAAGCATTAATCACATTTTTCACACTATTGTAATTTGGGCACATGAGTAATTGGATGTGTGAAATTTGTTTTGACATAATTTTTTGGCCCTTTTATTGTTTCACTCGTAGTCTACCAATTCTTTTTTAGACAGAGTAACAACTACACATTGTAGTAGCAGCCCTGAGGGCTCTGTTGCCTGCAGCTAATAAGGGTGTTAAAGCAGATAAAACTGTAAATCAGTATTTTTTTTTTTTACTTTCAGCATAGGGATTTAAAGATATCCTGCAGTGAAGCCTGCTTCCTTTTACAGTTTAATGACTGTCGTGCTAAAGGGTGAGCTTTAAAATTTAGGTCCATCAACAGGAATACTTTAGCTTGAAAAAAAAAGTATGCTAAAACACATCATGACAACTTTTTTGCAAAAATCTTAGCAAAGATGTGAGGAACAAATAGTTGCAGGGACTTAAAAACCTGGAACTGAGCAAAGCTGTGACACTTGCAAGATAATGCTGCAGTAAACACTTTCCCTTGACTCCATGTTTATAATTTCTTAGTGACTTCCTCCTCAAGTGCCAGGAATATGACAAGGTAAACATTTAAAATAAAGGAGGTCCATGTCTTTCTGCAAGCACTTTACTCATATTTTGAAAGCTCTGCCTGCTGGAGGAGACAAGCTGCATATTCAATGTTTTTTATAAGAACACAGCAGCTCCTTCACAACATTAAATCTCCTCCTGAGTTAAAGGAGTTTCTTGGAATATCAAATGTTTTACTAAACTAACCTTGAACCATCGTATTTTCATCTCTTTCAGACAGGGGGAAAAACAAAGAGCTTGACTGAATCGTGCGCATTATCAGATTCAGTCAAGCTCTTCGGTTTGGGGTTTTCGAACCAGATAGTGATGATGTAACCCATACGCCAAGAACGAGAGATAAACATGATTGAGTTTTGTTTGAAAATTCTGAGTCAGCTTCTCAAACAGCACATCCACTGACATTTTCCATAACGAGAGTCCAGATGACCACTCACAGCAAGGTGTTATTATCTCTGAGTGTGTCTGCCCTCCAGGAAAAGGATGAATCAACACAGTCAGTGGCATCTGCACTAAAGGACCAATTTTTTTTGTTTGTGTTCTATTCTATTCTATTTATTTATTTTTTTATTTGTTTGATTGTTTTGAGGATCTACCCTGGCATTTATTTAAACAGAAAATACTGCGATCAGGTATGTGCTTCACACTGCAGGTTCAGGCTGAGAAATCGTAATCCTGAGAGAGTCAATGGCTCTGAAAGGATTTCACTGACAAGTCTTCCAAGTTTCATGTGAAGCTACAAAGGCAACATCTGTTGTTGATTCAATGCACACCACATGGTATCGTGTTACCTGTCAGATAAAGAAGGCAGACAAGTCGTGACAAGTTGCACTCTGACATGTCGTTCCACATTATCTGAAAGAATTTGTTGCGTTTTTATTGCAAAGGTGCCAAGTGCCTTCAGATGGGCCACTCTTTGGTTACAGCTGTCATCCTGACATATAATGCACCTCTGAGTAAAAAAGTCCCCCCTTATGCACTAAAATCTAATCACTCTGCCAGAAAAATGTGACAAAAACCAGGAAGGCTTTAAGTTTTCTGAGTATCAAGAAAGAACAAACAAAAAAAGAGGGATTCTAATGCATACCTTCACCACCATCATGAATATTATACATATGATGACACACATACTCACTCACACATGCCTTTAAGCTAAAGATGACACTATGAGTATCTGCTATAAGAAAACCGCGACAAATCTTTCCATTGCTTGTCATAATAGTTATTTCTATCTGACATGTACCTGTACAGTCATATATGTGAAAAATATGTTGCCGCACTCTGACAACCGGCAAATTTTAAGCTGTCATCTCACAAACCTGTCACAACCTCACCGTAAAGCAGAAAGTATGATGTGGAGCCTGTGGGCAACCCAACCCCGCCGCTGCACGAGCCCACGTGGGACCGACGTGCTGTGCTTTGCCACATTTTCTTCACCTGGCGCTTTGATGCTCGGCTCTGACGCTCTACAATCTGGTTCCTAACTCTGGAGGGGTCACTCGTATGAAAGCCACAGCGTACCAGAGAATGAAAATGACTTCTACCGCTGTGCTGTCAGAGGCAAATGAAGCCAGGGAATCACTCCATGGTGCAGGTGAAATTGTATCACTACAACAGATTTCACAGTAAGAAGCAGGGTGGCAGGATGAAAGCTTACAAATGACTTTTACACAGCTCAAAATATTCATTATACGTGTAGTAGTAGTCTGTCAGTGTTGCTATTTTTTCAAGTATGTGAGCGTAAAGCATCTGGTGATGGAGCTGGTTTATGATGACCTTTGCAGTTATGCAAATGGTCAAACTTTGCATAATGTTGGACACTAAAGTGTCTTACTGAGCTTGTGATGAAGTAAGCGGGCGGTACTTAAAAATCCCACATACTGTATGTCAAGTAAGGCTTTTACAGTGTCTTTTACTGACCCAAACCCACTCCTACTCACTTAGCTGTACTGAATCCGGCTTAAGTAGCTACTATACAATGCCATTAGGAATGCAAACATACGCACATCTCCTCAAGAGATGCTTTTTTTTTTCTTCAGTGTTAGGTCAACATGTTTTGGATCAGACGGGACACTCACATTAATATAGCACTGAATATAGTCACTGCACTCATTTGACTGTTTATGATGTCAGCTTTGTCACGGACGTACAATTGTAAGTACATCTTTTTCCATCTTGCATAGAATTAGGCCTATGATTGAATTATTCATAATGTATGCTCTGTGTTAATGCCAGTATTCCACTATGTGCAGAGCTAAAAGTGATGATGGCATTGTTTTTTGTCTCCTGTGAGATCCACATAGATTTATCACAAACACTCACACATATACACATTATTGTATGAATTTTTTAAGGCACAGTGGATTTGAATGTGTGAGAACATGACTAATATCAACACTGTGATAACTCCTACAATATCTGTGAAATTGTTTAATAAATTGAAGTAAGTTGCCATGTGAGTTAGCGATAATCTAGCAGAAAAATGAATATGCCACAAAAATATGCACACCACGGACATCTGCATTGTGAAACTAATTGACAAAATTAGGTTAGAGTTACTATTAGATGGCAACTATCAGCCTTACAAGTGTGAGCCACCCTAGCGTGACAGCATGGCCAAAAATAAAAAGAAGCCTTGTAAAAAATCCTATTAATAAAAAGTGTAACAGTAACACATTATACGTAAAACAAGGGGATCCTCTTGAGCGTCCCAAAGAAATCCCTGGGAATGCACAGTAAAATGAAAAGGGATGATTTCCATCTTTAGGAAGTGAAAGCAATTACATTAAAAAGTAAACTAATTTAGAAATAACCCGGTTGTACCTGTAAGCTCATCTGCACAGCTCCTCTTAAGCTGCACGTTGCAGTTTATTGTGATGACAGCAGTTAAATACCCTGTGATTTGTGTGCCGGCGGTATTATGACTTATCCTACTGTATGTCCTGCTCTCTAGAGCCAGATGGAAAACAGGGTTTTAGAATCAGTGTCAGTTCATCACCTGAGAGAAGCAAACAGAAACTAGTCCATCTTTAAGGGACCAAAACATAAAAGATAAACCACACGAGTAGTCAGCATGAAACAGGAGGAAGGGGCACCAACAAAATACACAATATTCTCAAAAGTTTAAAGCAAACAGTGAATACAGGCACTGTCCTCACTCCTAATTCCAATACTTGGGTGGGGGTGTGTGTTTGTGACCACACAGCAAATAACTGGACTTACAGCATTTCACACTGTAACACAGGGGACAGCTAACAATGGCCAAAATTAGAAGCAGTATGCCCATATTTGTGCCTAATCAGCATTCTCTCAATCTCTCCCTGTGGCTTTCCTTCTGCTACATCAAAGCTGAGGGTTTGTTATAGTGGAGTAAAAACCTTTGGGGTTTAGATGAAGCCATAAACAGTAGTGTACAAAAATCAGTCAGCACTGAGTGTGTTTGAGGGGCTGACATGAAGTTTAATTGCCCATTATTACAGTTGTTAACTGGTGTATATCTGTAAGTCTGCAGTAGTTTTGCTCATGTATATATGAGACATGTATGGCTCGTACAGCAAAATGCTGCTGCATTTAAAAAACTGGCATGTGTTTACAGGATCTAAAATGCAAACATCATATTTTTACTGCCAAACTTGAGCGAGAAATTCCATTTGTGGTACATGTGTCAAATATATGTGTAATGAAAAGCAGACTTGTATGCATCCATCTGTAGAACCAGTAGCACTACGGAAATGACACTTACCTTAGGAGATGGAAAATCAATCTCCACATTTCATAACGGGATGTGGTTTAATTTGAGTGTGTGTGTTTGTCAGTCAGTGTGTGCTGTCATGTATATATCACTGAAGATTAGCAGCAGAACACAACAAAAGCTCTCAATAAAGCATAAAGTAGAGCTTTACACATCCACATGGCAGTTTGAGGACTTACCTGTTCACATGAGGCTTCACAAGTATATGATAAGAGACAGCATTTGATATAAAACAATATTTTCTAATCGGTGTAAAGAAATAGAGAAGCTCAAAAGGAATAAAAAAAATGCAAAAGTAGAACCAATAACATTAAATGTCAAAGCAACAACAAAAGCAACAAAATCAAGAAAATTATCTCAGAATGCAAGTGGAACACTTGAATGTCATGGTGTTAATCACTGCTTTACAAATTGGAAATTACACTGTATCGTTACATTCTCCAATTAGTAAACACACTGACATTCAGGTTAACCACACTTCAGTAAGCTAATGAGGACTTGTTAAATTTGGCTTTTACTTCAGTAACCAACTTGAAAGAATCAAAGTTTTACCTTGAATGCTCAGTAGGGACCTTAGAAGCCAAGCTTCCCCTCTCTGCCCTGAGGAGGAGAGTCAAATGGCAAAGATCAGAAGTCCACTTACCCCACAGGGAGAAGAGGTGAGGCTCACAGCCGGGATGGGAGGCCCACAACACTATGATTCAAGCCTCACCCGCAACTTCAGAACCCATTATTTAAACAAAGAGTGTAGTTACCCCTGGGTGGTGGTGGTGGTGTACTGGAACTAGGGCAGCATCTATTGCAATATTATGCCCATTTGAATCTCATTTATGATTCCCATGCATTAAGCAGAAAAGAAAAAAAAAAAAAGGTGACACAGCTTAAATATGTGAATGCAAGGCAAAAGCAGCACCTACCTTGAAAAGCTTTCATTAATAGTTTGGAAAGCAATTTTTAAAAAAAATGCCAATGACTTATATACTTCATTTAGCATGAGTATATAATGTCAGACAACACTGCCACTGTCATAGTTTAATTCATTCAGAGAATTAAAAGGGGTAGTACCTTTACTTTTACCTATGAGATTTGATGAAATGTTCCATGAAGAAAGCAGATTCCAGACAAAAAAAGGGGGAACAAAAGGAGAGGAGACACCAATAAGTGTCATGGTCAAGTTGGAAAAGGACAGACGGCAGGAGAAAGAGGCTTGATGGCTATAAATATATAAGAGAGAGAGAAAAAAGGGGGGGACTAACAAAGGAGAGTGAAAGGAGAAGAACAAGACCACACATCCCTGCCATGCTGCATGATAAGGATATGCAGTTGCTACACAAATGGAAAGAAGACCAAATGGACAATCTGTATGTGCAGACACTCAACATGCATTACAAAAAGCAAGGACAGCTGATAATTATTTTAAAAAATTTAGTAAGCTATTTTCCACCACCATGCATTACTTCCCAGTAACTTTAATGCGAACGTCCCTTTTCCCTGAACCACATTATCATAAAACATCAGAATGTACAGTAGATGTGAATAATTAAAAAGAAAAGATGGAGAGAGATGACACCCAGCAGAGTGGGGAGCAGAAAGCTAAATGAGCTTGAAAAAAGAGGTCATTCAAAAAAAAAAAGAAAAAGAAAAATAATAAAGTCACTGGGAGGATGAAAATCAAATAGGTCATTCAAATAAGTGAAATGACAGCTCATATCTGTGCAGTTTCAATCCTGCGCATCGCACAAGAGCTGGAGGCACACGCATGTCTGAGCACAATGGGAGCAGGTGGGATAATGGAGAGATGGAAGGAAAAAGGAACAGAGCACATACCTTGGTCGCCCATCATCAGGTGTGCCAGACCTTAAAGGAAAACAAGAGCACAGTCAGCAGAGAACAAGGGATCATGGGAAGCTGTGTGACACTGACACGCAGGCATCTCTTACAGAGTAGATGTCTGTGTTATTTGAGGAGTGCTGGGAGAGGGAAGAGTGGGACGGAGAGAAAGAGGAGGGTGCACAGACAGGGTTAGCATGATGAGCATTAAGTCAACCAGGGCAGGTTGCAATGCATCATCAGCCACTTACGAGTCATCATTCAGAAATCTAAATTCAGGTTGACCTTTTTATTTTCTCTCCCTAAGAGGAGAAGTGTGCAAGACTATCATACCGATGTGAGAGCAATCCTTAAACACAAATAGCCAAAGAGTGTGTTACCTTGACCTTCAACAACTGTCAAGTGTCCACGTAACATTTGAGTCATATTTGTGCCATACAGAAAAATAACATGGAAGATGATTGGACATGGTTGGGTCGATGTGCCATTTTGAGTAGCAATGAGTACAAATTGCTTACATTAGCAGTTTAATTGTGTTACAGTTATTTGATTGACACAGTTAACCATGATTTATTAACCATGAACAATAAGGTCTGAGCTCACACAAACTGCTTTTATGGTCTGGTGGATCATTTCCTCTCCATGGTCCTTTTGGCATTTAGGTGACATGTTTTAAATTTGCCACTTCAACTTTGACACTTTCAACAACATCTGAGAGCTAAAAGCACAGATTCGTTTTCTTTTTTTTTCTTTTAAATGGAATTGCTTTCTAGTTATCTGCTTAGCAAATGCAAGAGTTTGTGCAGGTTGATCTGCTTACCAGTTAATTCCATTTTACATTTCCCTTTTTAACTTTCTGTTTGCAAGATTTTCCTCCTGCTATACTGTGTACATTGTAATTAGCATGCTGTGTTTAAATTCACGCTGTGCCCTGAAAGGCTATACAAAGGAGGTGAACAATGTTGCTAATAAAAAGAGACAGACCAATGAGAAAAGCGCATGGTTAAGGTCTCATTTTTTACGACAATATACTTACCAACAAGACATCTCTAATATTCAACCAAATAAAACTTAATTACAGTCCCAAGATTGATTGAGAAACATAGTCTAAACATAAAGCATCAGCTTGTGATAAAAAAGAGCAATCAATCATTCCTGAGCAGTTTGTAGCTTAAAAAGGCAACAATAACTCGAGGCTACTCAAAGTGCTGAGTAGAATAAAGTCAGAAAAGGCTAGTTCTAACTTTATTCTTCAAACTTCATGAAACAATGTTAGTTTGGCATTAGCTTTATCATACTGACAAATAATTATCAGTGAGGCGAGCAGTGTACTCACTCAATAGAATAACAGCATGTGAACATGGCATTTTTTACCTTTTCATCTACAAAATTTTATCGGAGAAACCTTAATCAGCTAATTTTAAAATAGGGGAGACATGTATTTGCATTGACTTAATTGTTTGGCCATGAGAACAGGTTTGGAAACAAACTAATGCCTTGAATATGAGAATAAAAAACAAATTAAAAAATAATAACCTGATCAATCAGACTTACCACTTCAGCAACATCAATACCAATACCGGTATAAAACATTTTCTCACTTTTTTTTTTGTTTGTTTGTATGAGAGGAGCCTTAGCCATGACAATGTGTGGGCATAAAAACATAGCAAGAATGGAAAATACCCACCTTCAGTGTGGTCGTCTTCTGGAAGCACGGACAGGCAAAGAGAAAGAGAGGAAGACATTCATTAAGCAGCATGCAGACTAGTACTGGCCATTGCATGTCGTAACCATGCAAGGCATTAAACATCACATGCAAGTGACCTATTGTAACCCCTGCAGAGGAAAAGCTGATTTATGCAAAGGCCTTCCTTTTGTTTTCCTCCCTTTTTTGCTAATACGCTAACCTGAAATACAGGTCGTAACTCAATAAGCCCTTCTGCATATTTGATATGACCTTGAAGTGTTAAAGTCTTTCAAACATGTCTTCGTTGGTGGCTGATAAAAAACTGGCATCACAGCTAAAAGGCTGAAGAACCAGTATTGAGCATGAGGCAAAAGATGGTAAGGGGGATAAAAAGCACATCATGCGTCTTGAGGTCGGTTCATCCCGATGCATTCTGGGTAAATCTTTTATTTATATGACAGTTTTAGAAAACATGACGGACTGTAACTTTTGGCATCAACAACTATTTAATTCAACAGACTCGATGGAATCTGTGTGCAATGTTTGCTTTTTGTT
This sequence comes from Acanthurus tennentii, assembly GCA_029783805.1. Lineage (NCBI taxonomy): Eukaryota > Metazoa > Chordata > Actinopteri > Acanthuriformes > Acanthuridae > Acanthurus > Acanthurus tennentii. The sequence continues at coordinate 9,760,899 of JAPZDZ010000003.1, forward strand.
TTGTTTTGTAAATGAAAAGCTGCTCCACAGTGCATGTGATGAAATGCACTGCAAGAGAAAATAACCTAAATAAACAGAGCTGGCTGTGGAATAGCAATGCCTCTAAGGTTTCAGAGCGGGCAGTGGGGTCTCGTGACTGCAACTCTGTTCAGGTGAAAACGGTCACAGTATGGAAAGCAATGACCAGTGAGCACATACTGGCAATGCAAAAGAAGATAGTCTCCTGAATGAAATTGTCCTAATATTGGCAATTAAAGTGAGGTTTGTGGAGGTGAGAAAGCTGCCATGTGAAATCTATCACTCTGATGCAGGAGGCAGAGAGGAGAATTACATGTTGGTAGAGTTAAAGCAGGTGAAAAAAAAAAAAAGGTGAGGAAAATGTCATGCTACCAGAGGGAAAATAAATTGTTTTGACAAACAGATGTGTCTGGAAACATGCAAAACCAATGGAATGAGAGCGTGTAAGGGGCCCGCCTGCCTATAAAAAGAACAAAATATAGTCAGTCAACAGTTCCGGTCATCAATGAGTGTTTGCAATTTGCCTGGAGACTGATCTCATATTTATGACTGAAAATATTAACAAAAGAAAAAGACAAGATGATAAAAAAAGAGAAAAAAGAATGGAATATTTTTCATTATGTTACTTTTTCAATTAAAACAATCATCACTGAGACAGCAGCATGCAATGTCTTACCAATATTTGCACAACAAAAAATGGTTCTGTAATCAATTCAGTTGCTGATACCATATGGCCAGTTGGCCACAGGAGCCCAATTTTCCACTACAAAATAAACTCCTACCTCTTTAAAATGGTTTCTTGCCCAGATTCAAGCGATTGTTTGACCCAAACTTACCATCACCACTGGTTCCCCTTCCAAATCAGACACCATGCACAAAAAACCAATCCAAATCATCATTTTGTGAACAAATTACAAGACAATAAAACAGTGCACTGCTTAGCTAAACATAATTAGACAAATATTTAATATTTCTTGTGAAATTTATTTTCTATACTTTTTGTAGTAATTATTTCATAATGGAAAATACCACATTGATTTAAAATAGTGCCCAATTCATCCAAGCTCTTGAACAGTTGAGGATATTTGGGATATTAAAAAAAAGAATTGAGGTGAGAAACTGAATTCGACATTTCATTTTTCTAACACGATATATCAGAAGTTTTGGGCATCTAGAGTAGAAAACTAAGATTCCAATGCAACAAAAAAAAAAAGTTAATAGTGCACTTTGTTCACAAAAAGTTAGCTTGATGATGAAAAGCACACAGCTGAAAAAGCATTCTGACA
>JAPZDZ010000003.1:9784601-9807498 GCA_029783805.1 Acanthurus tennentii
ACCAAGCTCACACCGGGATGCGATAAGGTAGCTTTTTGTTCATACTTCAGTAATCTCTCACTCTCCAAAGTAATCCCAGTCAGAGGTTTGGAACTCATGTAACATAAAAATCTATCAAATGGGTTGTGTTATCAACCATCGAAAAATTTTACCTAGGTAGGCAAAGTGTACTTAGTTAAAGAATCAGCTTTTTTCCTGTAACTGGGTCTCAGAAACCATTACAAGCAGCATCCAGACATTTGACAATGTCATAAGTGTCACATTTACATATTAAAAAAAAACAGTGGAACAGATAGTGCTAACATTACAGAGAAATGAAAGATAAATGAAAAAAGTAGATAAATCATTTTCTTGTAGTATATTTTTCATATACTTGTGAACTAAAGTATACATCCATTTCTTTGCTTATCCTTCAGTCTTTATGTATGTACATAAATCTTTTTGTCTAATTCTTGTTGAGAAAAAAACTATATTTTTTCACAGTATTGTTATTATTCAAAGCTAAACTTTGTGTGTTTGTGTAGTTTCACATCTGTACCATTACATAATAAGCTCCACTAAGACTTTTCTGACTACCATAAAAAAATAGGCTTAAATAGTTCCTTACAGTTTCAGGTCTTATTCGCTCAAACTTTTTGGTGATGTTAACTCTTTATCAGCTCCTCATTATAACTTAAACAAGCAATTTGTAAAATTTTCATATAAAATTTATAAACAAAATTTCTTTGGTAACTTACACTACCATAAATGTGTCTTGAATGAATTTTTAAACTTAGATAAATCTGTAATTTTGTTCAAGGTAACAGTGCTTTTCAATTTGTCGCCTTCCACTAACATTCAAGGTAACAGCAATCAGAGAGTGAGGAGAAAAGTCAGCAAATGTGACTCAGACTGTGAATAATCTGTAAAAAAGGGCTGCAGATTGTGAAAAAAAAATCTCATAGGAATAAAACTTTTATACAGTACCTCATCCCTGAACATTTCAGCATGAGTCAGTGAGATTTTCATCTGCCATGATCTAATTCACCTACATTTAAATAAACAGTATCTACCAACTTCATCTTAATATCAGGTACAACTTTTCTGTGTTTCCAACTATTTGCTATTTGTTTTATATTACATTTATTTTGTGTTGATAAACCTAACAAACATGGCACATAAGAAACTGAATCAAATGGATATTTAAAATATGAGTAATTCTGGAAACACTGGGTAATTGACTTCAGATAGAGGTACAAACAGCTTCTCATTTCACCTGACAACCACTAACTTCCTATATGAGATGATAAGTACTGCTAACAGATTTTATAAACTGAAGCTAATAGAAAACACCGTCACAAACCAACATCATAAGAAACTAAACCTACATGTTGCAAAAAGTCAGCAGTTTCACTAGCTAATGTTCCATATATAAGACAGATAATATTAAGACATTGTTTAGTATATAGAGATGATTATTAGTATCAAAACTGTGAAAAGAGTCTGAGCTCAGATCTTTTTTTATTCAAACATAAGAGTTTGAGGCTGTTTAGCTTGTGTGGACAAGCAAGACAGAGATTTATGCTTTATTGTTCTAAAGAGTCTGTTTCAATTCTTACTTTACAAGAAAAAAGAGGTTTAAGATGAGGAATAATGTGTTTGGCAAATATAACACTATCTCAGGACAACAACTTTGTCTGAGAAGTGTAACCTTCCCCAAATCCAATAAAAAGCAAGGGAGGCTGGGTAATGTTACCCTACACTGTCACCTGTCAATTTTTATTAACGATTGCCTCAACAAATCAATTAACGGCATTGTATGTGTTGACAAGCACTTGATAATGTGTGAAAGGTGTTTAGTTTGCTGTCAAAATATACAGATATATCTTGAGGAAAGTGTGAGCAGTTGAGGAAAAACAGTTGTGAGTGGACCTTGATATTATTGACCTGTTTCCAAGACTGGGCAGTGGATCTCCTGCAGGGCCAGAGGAACATGGTAAGCAACATTCTCTGAAGCTAATTTATCTTCTCCCAGACTATTTTAAGGAACTGTATTTACTCTGAACCTACTGTACAAGGACATTACTTTACTCAAGGGTGAAGGTTTTTCTGGCAGATGAAGTACTATCCTTCATAGAAATCCAATGACACCATTGTGTATTATTCTATGAGATCCACAAAATTCTCTCTTATTATTCCAAAAAAGATCATATTTGTTTGAATTCATAATTTTACTTTCAGAGATATTTACGTTTCTATAATTTAAATTTGACTTTTAGATTAACATCTATAATTCCCATTCTTTTTTCTATTTGCCCCTATAGCCCCCCAGTTGAATAAGGATTATGAATTAATTTATTTTGTTCTGTTTGATTTTTTTTTTCTCATTGAGGTGGGGTTGTGGCAGAGGGGTGTGGTTTCAGAGTGTGTGATTTGGCATAGGTGAAGAGCCAAGGTGGCTCAGCCAGGCAGCAGGCACAGCTGCATGTTATCAGGCTGATTAGGAGCTTGATAAGCCAGAAGCCACGTGCCAGCTCGCCTGGTTTTTCTAGCGAGGCTGGGAATAAAGACACACATTTAACTAATAAAGACTGGAAATACTCTGTGACTGGCCCATATTTGTCTGTTTTGAGTTCTGAGTTTTGAATTTTGATTTGCATTTCAATAAACCTGTAGTAAAAGGGATTTGATGGACTAATTATGTGCACTCATACAATCTAATATGATCAAACACATTATAAATAAACTTTTTAATAATTTCTGACTCTGTTTGGTTTTTGTTGAGACTGTGCCAGAGTGAAGTTTGCTCCCCAGAGTTAAACAAAGAAGTCTCTGTGGAAATTAAGCAGATACTTAATTGCTTTTTAGATGACCATAATCTTGTTCCGGCACAGTCATGTCACTGCTTCCCTCTCAAAGGAACAGGCCTTCTACTTAAGCTTTAAATCCTTGTTAGTGATAAAAACTGTCATTTTACTCACCTTGACATCAGTCACATCATTTACTTGGGAAACTGCCTTTAAGAACCTTCACACCCCCACAGGTGTTCATTTACCCTGGATGATTAGATTTCTAGTCAGTAGGTGGCATTTGGGAGGAGCTATGATAGAAGATGATGTAATAAAATGAATGATGGCTTAATTCTATTTAACTGCTTCAAAAAAAAAGGAAGAAGAAGAAGAAGAGGGAAATTAAAATAGAATTAAATAAAACAAAATCTGTATACCAGTATTACAGCCAAGGTTTTTGGGGTTTTTTTTTTTTTTTTGCATGCTGGCTTATTGTCACTCCGTAATGGCTCTCTGGGGTACTTGAACAGAACAAAACTATTAGTAATGTTAATAGTAACACCTTGGGGCCAAATTTACAAAACATCCTAAGTACTAGTCAACACATGTACATTTGTGTTTTACCTCTCAAAAAGAAAAAAAAGCCAAAAATATTTTTTTGTCAGAACATTAACACTACAGAGTTTCTGAATATCTTCACCCTGGCAGGAATTTTCTTTAAATGATCTGTTTTTAGTGTCTGAAAACAGTGTTTGTGGGGATGACAGGTAATTGTACCACTTTAGTTGAGTTAATAAAAAATGAAATGGGTCATGGCACTGTTACCAAAGCATTTTACAGTGTAAAAACACTAACTGACAAGCCCACTGTAGTTCAAGTCAGGAAAAATATTTATGACACTATAAATTATTTTTTAAGACAAATCATTTTAAAACAAACCAGGTGTGACAACTGAATGTAAATAACAAAGTTAAATACTTAATTTAAGTTTGATAACTAGGGCTGTGGTGGTATGTTCATGACAGGCTATATTGTCATGATGAATGTCAATTTATCATGGCAAGGACATCGACAAGTTTTGTTGTCCTGATTAATTTCAAATTGTTAGAGCAAAGATATCTCAAATATGCCAGCTAAGCATTAAATGTGACATAATCGACTGAATAATATGTTGTCAAATTTTGTTTATTATGGACCAAAACAACTTACTTTATAGATTTCCATTTTGTGGAAAACATTGGAACTGTAACAGAGGGATTGTGGTTTGTGCATTGAAGTAAATCTGAATTTTTATTATGTGTTTTTTTTTTTTTAAATACCACACAGTCACATAAAAGTGAAGCAACATGTGTAACATTTCTTTCCAGCTTGATTTCAATTCCATTTGCGGTCTCTCCAAAGTTGTTTGAGCTTCAATGAAGCCATAATGCACATTCTCATTCTATAACAGTGTTAACACAGTGGACACATTTACCAAAAAAGACACAAATTGTCTTTTTACCCTCTCTGCATGTGTGTGTGAGTCCTCATCACTCTAAAGTAGCTACATTTTTTCATGAGAGTTTCACCACTCACCAGCTGGGACCATTTCTCTCTCCCTATTGAGAGCATCTGTATCCCCGAGATTAAAGCTGATTGAATTTAGAAATCTGCATCATTACAGTTATCAGATTAGTAAGGAGGGAAAAGGCCATTGCAACTCAAAATTTCATTTCAGAGGAATTAATGAATTGTAGGAGTGTGGCCCACAAAGAGCTGGTCACATGTCCAGCTTGAATGAGCTTACTGATTGTATTGACTCTTACATAATGACCCTACTGAAGATGCATGAGGAAAGCATTAACATGACAAAAATCTGATTAAAATCTAGACTTCAAAGCCTGACCAAACAGCCTGGAACAAATTGCCTCACTCCTTATTGACACAGATCCAGGGATTATCGAATCAATTGATTTTTGACCCTTACTTTTATTTATTTATTTCAATACTTTCTACATTATATGATTAATTTCTATTATAGTTGCTCTAAGTTTCTAATGTAAAGAGCTAATTGAACTTATATGTTTCTTATATTAGTCTTACATTCTGATAATGTTTACAACTTGTTTAGCTCTAATGCAGCAATGTAGAGAAAATTATGGTTAAGTCTACTCATGTTAGCTAGATTGCCCTAATTTTGACAATGAGTCATTTAATTTTCCATAAAACACAAAAACAAACATATGTTGCTTATCTTTATTAAAAATGTTCCTTTTAAATTATAACTTATCTACAACCCTTTAGAATTACACATTCTTATCTACAATTGGCTGTATAGTGTGAAGCTGAAATGCTCCATGGATTAATTTATTTTATTCTAAACAAAAGTGACAGAAGCAACTATTTTCAATTCACATATAATATGATCTGCAAGCTCCATAGACCTGCTTTTGTTGTTGTTGTTTTAGAAATCATCTCAGAGTGTGAGGTCCTTGTCATGTCAGACCTCACACCAACCAAAATAACTGTGAATAGTGACTTGCAATTGAATAGACTCCTTTGTTTTACTGGGTTTTGGGAATATAAAAAGAACAATAATGCTCTATAGAAGAGTCAATGTTTCAAATCATTATTTCTAAGTATTTTAATTTTAATATAATTGTGACAACATCAATTTAGAACTTAATTTAGTGGCTGTTAAGGATCACAATTCTTGTGAAACAGACAAGTAGTTCAGGTGAACTGTGGTTTATATGTAAAACTCCTCGTAATTCCTGTATGTTTTTTTAACACCTCTTTTTTGGTAAATCCTAGTGGTAAAAGAAAAGACAATATAGTTGATGGAAACACATGCAGTGAACCCCTCACCTAATCCCCCTGGCATGGTCACACCAGAAAGTGGTGCAACATAGGCAATCTCTGTCTATGTGGGATATTTGGCTGTAAAAACTTGGCGACATATAGACTACAGTATACTGGCAGGGCTTACTGGTGAGCTGCTGCAGCTGGCGAGTGAACTGCCACCTCACTTTTTTATTGACTTGTGTTTTTTTCTCCCCTCCAATATGTTGTTTGTACAACACTTTGTTTAGTAAAAAGTTACTGAGGAAAGGAAAAAAGACTTGAGCAAACATAGCTAGCAGCCACGCTAATGGGAACATTGTTAAGATAAAATGCCATTGTTGAACAGATTAAATTCATGGGCCAAAAATTAACCAAAGTTAAAACTGACGAGATTTCATTGAAATGAATAGAAATTGAAATTGAAATTTTGCAGTTTAGGATGCTGCTGCCACTATGCTTTAATCTCTAAATGTGACAGTAGTTCAATAAGAATGAACCTGCCAAAGGCAACACAAACACTAAACTGATTGTCTTGTTGTTGTGACAGAAACTTTGAAGTATTTGAAAATTCTACACTCACATAAAATACACTTAGGGGGGCTTTAAATTTATTTAAATGTTTTTAGTGGTTGGTTTTAATAAAATTTCTAGACATCACAGCCAACACTGTCTTAAACCCCAAACATTTTGTCTCAAAAATTTGAGTTATTTCTATGAAAGAAGTCTTTTATAACTGAATTACATCCCAGCTGAAGTGAGTGTTTTCTTTTAAAATTGGTTTCAAGGTGGAAAGTATCTCTTAATTAACTCTAGTAAGTGTGTTACAAACCCATTTTAATGGCTTTTACTTGTGTTTAGGTTTGTTATAGAGCATGACTCGATCACTGTCGTTCCATACTGGGGTTTGTCTGAGGTGCACAATTCCCCTTGACCCTAGTTTCTATCTATAGTGTATTCAGTAAACAGCATTATCCTTGTATCCGTTTTTCAATCTTTGTGCCAGGCCGCTGGGTCCAGCAGCTCCCAGCAATCTGGGAAATTCTCCCTGAAAGATTGGGTCAGTAGATCACACGAGAACATCTCAGGCACCACATTGCTCCTGCATTCATGAAAGAGGAGAGATTGATTTTCTTCTCCCAGGTCTCCATTCGCTCACATCTCTTCAATTCATGTGATATTCAGCCAGCGTTGCCTTGGAGACTCTCATAACTATGTGTAAATAAACATGCAAGCAACTGTTTATAGCAGCAATATCTGTTTGTGTGTGCACGTTTCTGATGAATAATGGATTTAAATGAGAATCCTCAAAGGTAAACCAAAGGTAAACCTTGACCTTGGTTGTATCATGGGCATTAATGCTCACTTAAGCATGCAGCATCATTCCTTATTTTTAATATCTTTCTCCATCAGATGCAGCCATTACAGGATTAATTGCATACATCCAGGTGGAATTCCTACAGTTGAATCATTTGCAAATCACACAACCAAACGCTTCATTGAGTCTAAAACTGTATTGGCTTGCTTTTGAGTGTCATCAGCATCATTACTGCTATTTGTTCACTAGGTAACATTTCCTGTTTTTGTGACCTTTACAATGACTTATCAAAATCCCCCCACACAAGATTAGCATCTCTATAGAGATGATTCAGACTGGCTTTTTTTCAGACTGTGACTCTTATACAACAGCTAAACTTGGCAAAGTTCATGAGATCAGTTTGCGCTGGGAAGGGAGTTACAAAGGAGGAGTCATATCATTGGCCAGTATCTGTAAAGCAAATGATAATGTGGAATAATATTCATTGGAGTGCAAGCTGGTGTGAAATGGCCTGATAAAATGAGAATGTTGACACACCTGCCGACAAATAGTAATCCCAGCATTTTATGGCAGCTTTCTTGCCTTATCGTTTGGGATAGTCAGTGCTATTGCCACAGAAATGGCTTTTTACTGAATACAGGCTCAACTCTATCAAACGGCAACACAATATATAAGATATATGTCTATTCACACTAAGAGTGATTGTGGTTTTTCAAAATTCAACAGGCTTTAGCAAAAATACATTTGCATGGTTCTTTTAAAAAAAAAAAAAAACATACAACAAATGCTTAGTATGTGTTAGCAATATCAAATTCTAATAGAATATTACATGTATGAGTAAATTAAAGCTTTTTTTGGATGCAACTGCAGCAAAAGCTTCTCTAGGAAGAAGACAACTCAAAAATATACCATTCTATTCAGTGACTCTTTAACTGAACACATGGTTAGGAAAAAAAATATTGTGTGGGTAGACTCGCAGTACAAAACTAATGCAAAAGTGTCACCAAATCACAGTAAACAATACATTTTATGTTGTTTTACATGATAATCAAAAACATCATTGCTTAAGCTTATGATTATCTGATTTGTTATATTTTTTGCAGGTAATCAGCACAGCCTTTTCCTATGAATTTATTTTTGTCACTCTTTTCACCTGACTTGCTCTGCTGTTTCTTTCCCAAGAGTGGAGAGGTTTTTAATACATTATTGATTGAAATTCGGAAATAACGAGTCTCCCCAAAAATATAACATCCTAAAGTTATTCAAAACAATGTGTTAAAAGCAGCCTGCTGTCACTGTTATTCAAAAATGGCTTCGAGGCGCTGTGACTGGGGTGCAGTGATAAAGGAACAATCAGGCACACACACACACACACACACACACACACACACACTGAATTAGTGATTAATGGCCATGCAGCTCTAATGTTCCTGTGCTTAAAGATTTCTTGTCTTTCACTCCATTAAACAGTTGGATCAAGTGTTTTTTTTAACAGAGAGCTGTTTTTGAAATGCACAGTGCTGGAGCGATGCCCACTGTCTTAGTGTCTGTGACACTGTGGTGAGGACAAGAGATCAGTCTGAACATGAATTTTATTATTTTCTGAAAAACTAAGTCATTTCCAACATGAACATGAACAATAGTGATGAGCGGGTATTTTTTCAAGATTATTGGTAGATAAAGGCAGAATGGATAGGATTAGTCAGTTGTGGTTTTCAAACACAACATTCAAAGGTAGCCCTTCTTCCCCTATTTCACCCCATCTAAGTTTAAAGTAAATACCATAACCACAGAAAGAGTCAACACAACCTTACTGTTTCCCCTTTGGAATGCTTCCAAAGTTACACTGATGAGATGTCATCCCCTTCACACACACACATATATATATATATATATATATTTCTCTGGCCACCATTTTCATGGATGTCTGCTTATAGTGGCACCTTTTTGCTACCTTTTTTTTTTTAAGGAGTCCTGTCCACAAGCCTTGATTTTTTTTTTTTTTGCCTTGTAGCTACATACCTGCTACTCAGAGACTGAAACCAAACACAACTCAGACACACCAAAGCAGGAAAACACAGGCGCAGGGCAGTCTGTGAAAAACAGATGATTAACCTCAGTATTGCCTTTGTCACATCAATTTACAGTAACTATAAGAGAGGAAAAACTCACCCAAGCGTTTTACAGACACAAACAAGTTTTTCATATGGTATCAAATACCAGCGAAGCATTTACTCAAGTGAGCCATGAGTTACCCTTTGATCTTTTCATCTCCTAAAGCCATGATCATAGAAGGACTATGACAGATTCTTCCAGACTAACTGTTTAAACCAGGTTTGAAACATATTGTTTGCATTATAAGAATAACTAACTGCCCTCTTTGCATGGAGAGGTTACAGCAGAAATGTTTCCAGCAGTTATCATTCAGTGCACTTTTGGTGTGTATGATAAGGGTAGACACTACAGGGCAGCAGAGTGTTTGTCTTAGTTCAGGATACTGTCAAAGACGGAGACAGGAAGCAGGTCAATGGGTATCTGGCAGCACTGGAGTGGATTCTAAAAGTGCTTATACAAGTGAAACTGCACAACACTTACCTTTGATTTACACTGGGGCTTATTTCCATTGTTCACTGGAAACTTTTCAAAAACTTTGCTCTCAATAGTCAGAGGACAGTTTTTGTATCAGCAGTTGTGTTTGGAGGCTGCCCATTATAAGCAGAAGCCATTTTATCATAAGAATTATTCATACTATAACCTTTGACTTGTTTTTACAGTTTTCCATAAGAGTTTGGGTTACTACAGCATACTACAAGCACTGCTCACAGTATTTATAGCATCTTTAAACTTTTTTTTTGTACCATATATCTGACTCTTTTTTGTTATGGTCGTGACTCTCACTTTCCGAGCTTGAGATAATTTATTATGAACAATATGAGCATCACCATGGGACCAGAGATGCAGAGTGGATTAGCCATATGGTCAGTTGAGAGCAAAACTGGACCTTGGGTCACTTGATGACTGTGCACATTGCATGCCTTTGGTGCCCTTCAAATTGGTGTGCCACCTTACAACAGGCTTGCATAGTCACAAGGGTTGGTGTTTGTAATGCAAGCTTGTTGGGCAAGCTCACTGTGTCAGTATGTTCCAAAGATGTTTAAACACCACAGAGAGTGTTCTGAAATAATCTGAGCACTCTCTGTGGTGTTTAAACATCTTTTTTGTTTAATAGTTAAATTAAAAAACGGGCACTTAGTCACAAGTATCACGGATGCATTTTTATTTTTGCATAGAGGGAGGTAATTCCTGTGTGTTACAGCTGGGCCCAGCATGACCAAGTTTTACTAATGACAACAAATCTTGTTAGTATGATGGTGCGCACAACAATGACTTAATGAAAGGCAAGCAACACCCTGAAACGCTTCATACAATACCACTAGAATGAGAAACGATGCAGATAAACATTCCAACATTGTTCACACAAGGTCAGCTGTCCTGTTGCTGCTGTTGTGAGGCAAACAGACCCAGGGGCCAGCAGAAGTGCTCCTTATCAGTCTAAATTCTTTTCTCTCTTGGATTAGGGCAGAAATTACTTTTACATGCCTCAGTAACTCAATGCATTAACAGAAAGACTTAACGTTTTTGTCTGGCCAGTAAAACACCAACTAATGATGAAGTCCGCAGAACTCATATTGCTCCTGTAAGTATTTACACCTCCATAAGAATACCTCAGGAGAGAGGACATCAAAGGGCAATCGTATAGAAATAGTGTAAACAATATCAGGGAAGAGATTTTGCCTATGCAAAGAGAGGGCTCAACTAGAGACTGTTAATGTATTTCAACACTGAATCCCCTTTTGTGTCATAGACACATATTTAAGGAGCAAGTTAAGGAACTAAGAAAGCATTAAGTTCTAAAATTTAAATAGAATTAGTGTGAATAATGAGAGTGTGAGCAGATTTACTTTTCTTTTTATTGAATTTTATATTTTAATATTTTCAGTATTTTATAGAACAAAAAATTCCTTGACATAGGACCTTGTAATTTAAAAATTAAATTAAAAAATAACAAAAGAAATAAAAACATGAGCTCATTGGGATTTGAAAGAAGTTTTTTTTGGGAAACCTGAATGTCTTCAGCAGAAGCTTTTACTGAAGCTCGACTGAGGAAAATTGGCTCAAGTCCTACAAAGTGAGAACACTGTGCAATGCCAGACAATTTTGAAGGTTCCTTCTTGGCAGGTGATAATTTACCCTTATCAGATCTACCAAATAAGGTTTCTCTTCACTTATCTATACATACATAAGAATTCTATGATGTTTAAGATCCAGAACAAGTAAACAAGCTTATCTAAGTTATCCTAAGTCACAGGAAAGTAAAGTATTATCTTTCGACCTTGGACTCCAAGGAGATAACCCTGCTCTCTTAGGAGAACTACAGCCATTGAAGGCAGTCTGAGAGTTTGAACTGTTGCTTTGAAAGAGTCACTCTGCTCTATGGTTTGAGAATGACCTTGAAAAATGACCTGTGGAAGCACTGTGCTAATTTACCGAAAGCGTAAAGAAGGAAAAATCCTACAGATTTAATTTTATAATCAGAGTTCTCTCTTGCACTCAATTGCTAAGGAAGGAGCTACAATTAAAAGTGTTAAACAGCTGCTAGGTAAAGGCTGGTTGCCTCCACATGTCTGTTCCTGACAGAAAGAAAAATCAGCCCATTCACAACCATCCTACTCCCCTGTCCTTTCATCAGGGAAGAGAAGAGGATCGCCCCATTCTGTGGTTTCGTCAAACTGCCAACCAGGGCCCGGGTACACACTTCATTAACCACTCCTATGGCAGAGGATGGTGGCTTTTCCAGACAGCAAGCGCAAATCTGAAGTCTTAGGAGGACCACAATGCATTACACTGAATAGGCTTGTCACTCCTGCCCAGGTTCATTTCCTTTTAAGTGTGAGCTTGAGTCAATCAAAGGAAATGAGCTGAGAAACCCTGGCTATTATTTATCAGTATATCCAGTGAGGTTGTTTCATCACCACCCCTCCACATGTCACACACTATAGGAAAGGTAGATGAGTGAGAAAATATATTTAGTCTCAGGACCACACTTACACACATTAAACAGGCATACCAGCAGGGTGAAATATGTTGTTCGTTTTGGGAAATTGAGCTTCATGCATAAACCACAGGTATCAACTGAAAGGTCTGTTAGTCGTGTGTATAAACAAAGGAGAATTTTTTCATACTTTGACAGTTAAAACTAAAACTACATACTTTGACTGAAATCATAGATGCTACATTGAGTAATTTTTTTAGGTCATTTTTCACCAAAATTGTAAAACTTTTTTATGTTGTTATCTTATTTTCAGACCATAGGACTTTGAGAATTTAAAGTATTAGAATGATTTGTTCTCTCTGTTCCTGGCTAGTTTTTGGTAAAAAAAATTCGACCAGTAATAGAGCAAAGAAAAACAGCCATGAGTTGGTGGAGGCATTTTGCTTCAGGTATTGGTTTGAAATGAAAAAAAAAAATTAAGAAAATCCTGTTTGAGTAGCAGTTTTACATGTTTAACAGAAAGGACCCCAAAAAACCCTTACTCAAAAAAATCACTGACAAAAAGCAAGCTTTATTTAAAAACCGAATACAGAACAAAAAAAACAAAGCAGAACAGAAAAATCTAAAAACTAAGAAACAAAAACTGAAATAAAACAACAAAACTGGGCAGGACAGAGACAAGGACACAGAACCAAGTAGCAAAAACAGGATCGGAGAACAAAGACAGAACCAAGAACTAAAAGAACTGAGAAGACAAAGGGGAAATGCAGAGACTTTATACACACAAGGAGTAATGAGAGACAGGTGGGGTGAACAACAGGGGCGAAACACATTAGGGTGGGGCAGATGATCGCAAAAGGAGGGAAACTTGACGGGGCATGGGAAAATGAAAGAGTCAAGAGAAAGGTTAACAAAATAAAACAGGAGTCACAGGACAATAAACACTCGAACAAGCAAAAAAATACCAAAAATAGCAGGACAGCACATGACAAACAGATTCATGTTTTTGAAACTATCAGAAGCTAAAACACTACACAGTGTTTTATTGTACTCTGAAGCAAAATTTAACAACTCTCTAAAATTAATGCAATTACAATCACTTTATATTTTGGTGCAACAAGCAATAGATAAACAGTAGAAAAATAGCATTCATAATATTCAACCTCCCAGATATACCTCAGTGTATGATGGCCACCAGCCTTGTGGGATGACATTCGCATTGCGTTGCATTGGGACAAAAGCAGAGCCAGGATCAACATTTTCTTGCCAGATGACCCTCTGTCCTCATCCAAATAAATTAGGCTGCTGCATTTTTGAAAGCAGGGCTAATGTGACTCTGAATGTGTCTACAAAAAAATATATATATTTTGGAAATGTTGATCATACTGATGGTTAAATTTCATGAAGGCACAGCTCTATGGGCAGCCTGAATCTACCAGGTTGGAAAAAAAACACATGGCACAACAAGTTTGTGAAGAGGTAGAGGCTGAATCCAACTAGGAACACTTTAACAAACCAGACCTCACAGAAAAAAGTGAGAGATCTAAGATGAGAATATGAAAATGTTCTTGCATGAGGCCCCCTGAGTCACACATGCAAACTGCACACACCTCTTCAATGTTTCCACATTTCCTATTGTCAGCTGGGAAGATTGAAGCTAAGTACTTGACTAATATGAGTATCATGTACACCAAATCATGAGCACCACTGTCTCATTTGTATGGTCATTATTCACAGTAATTTCAATGATCCTCCACAGCATCCTCAATTAAATGATTATTTGTTCATTTATTTTCAGTTATTCTCTGACACTGTCTTTTTCCTGCTAATTATTGCCGCCCTCTCTGGCATTGCTGAAAGAGGTGGGGGTCTTAATGACTTCTGAAGAGATTCAATCTTCGACTATTTTAAAATATTTTCTGACTTAAAGTTTACATGCAACCTCCACATCATTGTTCCATATGTTCCAGCTCACTACATTAATGTTTGATGTAAACAGTGGGAACAGTTTGTCGTAATTCTCCTCCCAGTGTGGACCTAATGGCACAAATGTCTTTACAATGCATGTAATGGCCGGTAATACTATTCTTTCAAAGAGGGAAACGAGTGCGGTAAAAGCAATGGCACAAGTTACACTGTTTCGACAATGCACGGCACCAGGAAGCAATCAAGCAGGGTGCAAGTACCAGTGCTCCTATTTATTCGTGCCAAGTAGGCTACTTACACACACACAAACACACATTTTTTCTGTTTGGTTTCAGTCCAAGACTTTACCAAATCCTTTCAGTGTCTCAAAGCCTAGTGTTTGTTTCTTATTATTTATTTTTCTCAGAAAACTGTGGCTACAGTACACTCTATCATTCACTGACAGATCACTCTCAAGTAAATGAGAACAGGGGCCCTCTTGGTACCATTGCTGGAAAGGACAGATAAATGCACAAAGGTGAAGCGCCTGAAAAGCAGTCATGGTCAAAAGCTGCATTAGGAAAAAGGAAAATATTGCCAAAATGACAGCTGGGGAACAGAACACATTGAAGTGATGACTTAAATGTTATGGGTAGCTGTTATAGTTCCTGATCCCTGCAGCATGTTTTTTTTACAGATATTCATACAGGCTCTGCAAAGGATTACCTCTGCTCATCCATCCTCTATACCCTGGATGCACGCACTTGAAACCTGAAATAACCTCTCTCTTCATTGCTAATGTATCAAATTAATGAAAACATCTACATTTAAAATTCTCATTACTTCTCTAGTTGTGATGTGAGTTTAGCTGTAGGAAAGGGAGGCTTTCGGTGATAGAAATGGAAAATGCTAATTTTATCTCTCTCATTTAATTCTCTGACAATATCTATAAAATTGATTAAGACTTTAAAGAGCGGGTATCCTTCCTCTTAAAATATTTAATTTTCCATTATTCTAATCAAGACTTAGTCTGGCAGTAATGAGTGTCTGCCAAGCAGCAGGTTGGAGGAGCTCACCCATGATGATCTGGTGGAGGCATAAAAAATACCTCCACGCAGAATGACAACAAGAAAAAATTGGCACTCCAGCCAGATTTAAGATTACCCAGATGCACAAATCAAATGGAGGCTGACGACTGACCAGTGATGAATATGGGTGACAACAAAAACCTTCTACAAGTAAACATATAAACCATATAAATGAGTTACACCATCTCATTATGTTGGGGCGATAAGATGCACGAGTGAGCACGAATCCAACAGTGGGGGTGTGAATGTCCTCTTGTGAGACAGTCCAGCTGGTTATATTGAGAACATTCTGCAACAGCAGATTACAACACAAAGTCAGAAAGGAGTACATTTCTGAATCAACATACAGATATGCTTTAATCAGCTTTGTGATTGCTCACGGTTTACTATATACATGTTGCCATGGCCAAAAGCAGTTTTACTTTCATTTTTTGCGTGTAACTATAATAACTGTGTTGTCCTGTGAGTGACCTACACTCACAACCGTGTCTGAACGCATCCTGTGTGGATAATCACAAAACACTGAAGATGCTGCTGTTCTGCAAACATGCTGCAGGCTGTGTAGTCTCTGTGTTCAAGGGAGGGAATTGTGGTGGACCCTTAATTGCAAATCTTTTGAGGATGAGTCTCAGGTCACTTTGTGTGCGACTTAAGTACAACTTGAGTCCAAATCTCAAACCAAAGTCCTCATCAAAGGTCCATTTTCCTTGTTGATGTCCCTTGATTAAGAGTAACCCTTCCCAACACCTGATATTGCCCTTTTCTTTATTTCTTATTGCGTATAAATAAATTAAAGTAGATCATTCAATCATTTATAATCATCACTTATTAAAGGCATTCATATTGCAGTGGAGATTAAAAAAAAAAAAAAAAAAGTTTCCTTAAATAATCCAACTCTGTTGCATAAATCTAACCACAGACTGTGAATGTCATGTTTGTCTTAAGTATTTTACAATGAATCCATAGTAATTCCTGTAGGTAGAAATGTCATGCAGCCAAGGTTCCCCTTCATCATCCATCTCAGCTGGGAGATATCCTCATTTAGCTAAATTAGCTCAAGTCAAGCTTGGCTTTAATGTGCAGCCACTAATGACAGTCCAAGGTTAAAACGAGGAGTCAAGCATTGATTTGTACAGTCTGCCTTCAGCGTCTGTAATGAGGATAAAAAACAGGCCTGTGCACAAGGCCACATGACGGAAAAAAATAGTTTGACTCTTATTGAACCTGCTGTGTTACACTTTAACATTTAGGTTGTCTCGGTATATTTAAGTCAGTAGAGTGATTTTTCAAAGATGATGATGAATCAAAGACAAACTGTCTGACAATATGTTATTAATCATGGAAGCTATCTTCTGCAGTAACATGCACTGAGCGTAGATCCACTGAACCATATGAAAAAAACAGAACAAAAAACAAAACAAAGTGAGTATGAGGAGATATGGAGATTTGCTCTGGAGGGTGGATGCAGTGATGAAGTAGGCTGAGATAAGGGATTCAGAGGATTATTCAATCAGTCACCTGGTGCCATATCTTTACACAGCTTGTCTGAGGAGACACAGGAAGTAGTCAGTGCCTCAAGGGATAAACGCTGAAAAAAAAATGAGACTGGGTCACTCCAGTTCACAGATGCTGCTCTGCAAGCATTGAGTAGGAGAATGTAATTATGGGAGATTGTGACTGTGTGTGCTTTCCAATTTGCAGACTTTTTAAATATCATATGTTATATATGTGTCACTAATTATCACATAATATTATATAAAATAATTACATTGTTTCAAATTTACACACTGGGGCATTATTGTGTTGTGATTCATTTTTGAATTAAATCTATGGCATTTTAAGTAGAAAGAAATGGACCAAACTAATATGTCCTACATGATTGATAACTTCAAATAGCATGCTAAGAGTACATAGGGGTTAAGGAACAGATATTAAACTCTGCATTTGTTATTCACAGTGCAAAAGTCACTCTGCATTTTAAGGGCGTAGCATTTGATGTACGCTGCAGAGGTACAAGTGTTAAATTTTCCTTTATCAAAACCAAAAATGGAGCATTAGAACCTGCTGAATTAACAGATCTTAGACAGGCAAATGCTGGAAACAACCATTTAAAGGAACAAGTCCAACATTTGGGGCAATTTTCTTATCTGATTTTATACCTAGGATTTTATTTTTGGTATTGTTTTTATCAAAGGATTGATGCTTGTCATACCTGTATGTGTAAAATATATATATATGATTGGATTAGCTGAACATCAAGACTAGAAACAGGGGTATATAGCTAGCCTATATATTCTGAATTTTAAAAATCATCTACCACCACCTAAAAAGCTCAACATCCAAAAATTAGTCAAGAGCTTAAGCATCCCCCACCCCCCACTTCCACCCAATGTGCAAAACAATGAAATGTAATTTTTACACGTCTTCCTTACACTGTGTGGATTTTTTTTGTTTGTTTGTTTCTTTGGAGGGTTTTTTTCACATCATGAAAGTCTGTTTGCAAATATATGCATGTATTCTATATAACAAACCCTTCAGTTACTTTCGTGACTATACCTGTCAAATTGTGACAGATTAGGTCTCTTACAGTGTGTATCAGGCTGAGCAACAAAGTGGGTATAAATGCTGCTGTGGTAACATAAAAAAGTAATTTCTGGCTGACACACTATTGAATATATTAAAGTGATCACAACACTTCTGCCAGCAGACTATTTATTGATGAATGAATGAACCTAATAAAAGATTTTGTCATTTAAATCACCAATATGTGCGTTCTAAGATTATACCAAGCATGCATTCTTTCTAGTTTGTTTTCTCACTCATAAATAATTCTCTGACAGTATCTGAGAAATATCTCTCCTTTTCTTCTCTTTCATTCTAAATAAAGTCAGCAACACCATCTTTCATTGCATAACAGAGATAACAGTTACAAATGCATTGCCTGCTGGTTACAATGAAGATAAAAGAGGGCGTGAGATAATATTAGAGAAAAGGTGACGTGTTTTGACGTGTGAAGGTTGAATCACAATAGGCAGATAATGTGTATTTTTAAGATACTGTACTGTGATCTAATGGTTTACCAAAAAAGGAAAAAACAAAGGGTTGACAAGTTTAAAGCAATGAACATATGATTCTCTGGTACTTTGCAGTGAATGATTCTTAAAAGAGTTTTCTCTGAGTGTTTTCTTTTTGAAAAACTACTAAAGATCTGCCAAAGATCCGCTGATTGAATCCGCTTTGGTTATCTTATCAGAGAGCATGAGCCCTTCTCGAAAAAATGCCTGGAGACTCAATGACTTATTGGGTTGGATGAATTGAAAGATTTGATGCAAAAATTGCAAATATATTTCATCTTGTTATAAAATGTAATCTCAGAAATGTATCCCATAAAAACACCAGATTTTTTATATGAGTAGTTTTGTCTCACTCAGGTCAGGTGTCGATCACTTCTTGACTCTACGTGTTATCTCATGCTTCACATGTTACATGTATTCACATCACTGATACCTGTATTCCTTCATCCTTCAGTCCAAACAGGCTTGCTACATTTCTTCATGGATTGAGTTGCCCATCATGTCCAATTCTCATTGCAGATGATCAACTGTGATTTAGGCTAAGCAATCATCTGAAAGAGCATCTTCATACTGATGCAGTGGGTGGAGTATCTGATTGTGTCTCTCGTCCCTTTAGGAACTGAGATATTTGGATCCACAGTGGCCAGTTCACAAACTACAGTAAGAGGTGCCATTGACAGCTTTAACTGTCATTATAGTGTTAGAGCTCATGGCAGCCCCCCCCCCCCCCCGAGTAGTTCCACTTGGGCAGCTTCATATGTGCAGCTTACAATGTCTATTTGCCAACCTCTGATATTTAAATGTCAAGAGTCACAAGTATCACTTGATGATCATTTCCTCCTCTCTACAGGGCCACCTGTGACTCCGGGGGCAGGGTATCTATTGTCAGGAACACTGTTAGGTCAAGTGATCTCCTGGACTACATCAACAGGCAGAGCAAAGTCAGGCTCGAGTCTCTGCTGATGCTGGTGAAGAACCTGTGACATTTGGCCTTGAAGCACCTGCTGTCTCTGTGAGCCCTCTAGGTCAGGCAAACAGGGGCACCACTCTAATTTCAAGGGGCAGGGCCCTGACAGACAAATACAGGCTCCACTGAGTTATATTGTGGAAAATTTGGGGAAGCCTGGCATGGATCTGTGTACCACTCACATCACCAATTTGTTGCTGAGGTTCTTTGTAATATTACATGTCAGTCCACCTTTGTGATTACACACGTTTGTTTGTCTAACAGATGAGATGGATATTGTAACCCTAGTTCTACAAGCACAGGTGGAACTCTTTACCTATGGACCCTACCACTCTTATAAAGCTCACTGAAGGGGTTAACGCAATGTTTATTCAGTGGGTAAATGCCTGTATGTGCCTAAATGCGCCCACCCACTGGAAAATTAAACAAAAAGTCCAGTAGAGGGCTCTGCATGTGCTGATAGAAATGGGGTTACAATGTCATAACCTCCCATGCATACGTAACATGGGCTTTTTGCCACTTTAAATGGAGGTGTACACATAAATAACTGCAATTGGTGGAAAGAATTGATGTCAGACTGCTGCTGTTTTCGCTGTTCAACTTTACATTATGTTTTAAAAAGGGGGAGATGGGTTTGGCAATGGAGGAGTCCTATTGATCCTTGGTTTTATTGATTTCCTCTCTTTTTTTTGTCAGTGGCAAAGCAAAGGGATGGAAGGCGCGGTAGCTGTGAGAAGGTCTCTCTCTGAATAAGAATTGTGAAGCACTGGGCACCAGGGTGAGGTGCTGCATGAACAATAACTGCTGGTGCTGCTGCAGATTGTGCTGCACTCTAGACTTGGTGTGCTAAGGGGCTCTCACTGCAGATGTGCTTCTGACACGTTACAGCAGGTAAATTGCCAACACTTAATGAGACCCCAGAATTATTGATTTCCTGTCCACTTGATGTGAGAGACACAAAGAGACATGCTGGCTCTGTCTAAAAGCTCACTTAAAAGCTTCCTCAATTCCCGTCCTTACAGTTTGTATGTGATGTGACCAGGTAGCGTTGGCTCCCAGGATGAGGATATCAATGGCTGGCTTGCCACAGTGCCACAACACTGAACAGGAAAGACTCAATCAATCAAATGCAACATCATGGGAAAGAGTGAATTTTGAGGAATAATTTATAGGTTGTATTACACATAGGGTTGTCACTGACATTAGCTCAGGCAAAAGATTCTGTGATAGAGATGCCAGGCAAGGTAGCACTGTATCACAGAGATAAAAAGCAGCAAAAAACAACAAGATATTCTTAACCTTTAAAGAAAATACAGCATGCACAATACTTGTTCTTTTTAAATTTAGCATTTATGCTTTTCCTAGGGAGTTGGCATTAGAGAGGGGAAACAAGAGGGATGGGAAACAGCATGCAACAAAGGCTCCTGGCAGGACTCACCCCAGAAACAGGGTGATTTATAGTCACCTTATATCACAAATCTTTAGCAAATTTCTGAAGCTTGATATCTACTCTTAAACCACTCTGCACATTGGTGCTGTGCAAAGAAACAAAACATTTCTATGTTTCATTCCATTTCCTCTTATTTTGTAGCCCTAAAGTTTGTGTATGGCACAACATTCGAATTTTTTTTTTCTTTATTTTAATTTGTGTTTTAACCTAATAACAAAATCATTATGCTTCAGTATATGTGCTATTTTGTTTTTCTTTGTGCTTTAGTTATTGTGTCTTTGGGAAACCTACAGTACACCGGGGGGCTGCCAGTCAGTTTCTACTAAAACATTTCTTGTCCAAGAGGTGCAAAAAGGAAAATACTCCAAGTGTAAACAGAACCACAAAAATGACCATACAGCTCTGCAGATATGTTGTATAAATTACAATTTAAGAAAATGCAGAAATCCTTGTAACCAAGTTTTCATAATACTTCTTTTGGTGACTATTTTAGGTGGTAAAGATCTGTATCTTCCATTTTGGGGTTGTTATAAGTTGGAAATGATTCATCAATAGGGGGAAAATGAGAAGAAAAGGAAATGACGAAGATTTAATCCAAGAAAGGAGGTGAAGCATTAGAGACATATGAGTAAGAGCAAACATAAAGCATGAAGAAAAACTCTAGTTCAAAATAGCGCTTTTGTTGGAAGTATCACTTTCTGAGCTCGAAGAGAATGACTCAAACTCTGTGACAGAGTTTTACCTGTGTGAGTTATCTTTTCCCCATGGCTAATCTTCAGTGGTGGCTGCCTCAGGTCAGAGAGATGTCTCGGCTAAGGTGCTGAGGGAACAGTCCAGGTGAAAGGCTATGCTGTAATTCATTCCCACAGCTGCCTGAACTCCATGAGGAGGAACAACTACACATTGTTTCCTCCTGTCAGACTCTGCACTCCTGGGACCATCCCCCAAGTTATTCAACTGATTAATCAAACCACAAGTGAGTCATTATATTGATCAAACCATGAGTGAGTCTGTATATTGACATTTCTTTTGTTTACTCTTACCAAAGTTGAAAATAACTCTAAACCTGCAGAAATGTCTACTAAGTGTTAAAGTTTTCCCCTGTTAGGATTCTGCTACCTCTTCTGTTCTTTAAGGATAAGTCTTCTACTACCTAAAATTTCTACTTAACAAAATACATTCTTCCACAATCAACATTCCTCCAACTGTATAATAATTTAATAATTATATATATCGGTTAGTGTGTAAAACTGGTAGGTCATTACAATTGTATGGTATATAATACTTTTTTAATTTAATCTTTTAAGCATCAACACAGTACAATCCCTCAGTACAAATCATAAATGGACAACTGTCGTAAATGTATCTAGCTATATACCTGTATTTGTTATGATTGCATTATGTATGATTGAAAACTAGTAAATCGACAGCCTTTTTCACTTAGCCAAACCTTACGCAAGTGCAACACCACATGAAATAGTAAGCAATGTAGCTAGTAAAATAGAATAGTTAGTCCAACAGCACAAAGTCCTCCGTAGGGTCAGGTTGCAGCCCTTATTTTGCAAAGCACTCAAATGCTGTGAGGCCGATATAAAATTTGCTCTTGTCTGGCCTCTTGCTTGACCCTCTTTTTCTTTTTCCTCTTAGCTTCCTCCATCAACATCCTCTTCAGTTTCTTTGCCTTTACTATGATGTCTCCAGAGGCTGCTGAGCCCCATTCCATTGGCCAATGACCCGGCTCGAGTGCCCATCCCAGTGCTGCTCCCTGCCAGCATTCCCCACAGGGTCCCCATTGCTCAGAGCCTGAAAACCTCCTCCTCCTGACCCTCTACAGCTGTGATGCTAACAGTGTCTTATTGCTCTAAACTCCCACTCCAGTCCTGGCAGAGTCAGCGAGCTACAGGGTTAACCAGGATAGCTAGCTAATGGCAGCCACGGTTTGTAATAGTAAATGGTTACATTAGCAACAAGTAAAGCTATCTGTTAAGCAGAAAACACAGAGATCAGAGGCAGAGTAGCTGAAGGACATCTGAGGGAAAGCCAGAAAACATACGTTATAACACATAATATGATTCTCTTTTACCAAAATCAGTGACATAGTTGGTGATGTGTGATTGATGCCATTAAACCTGTGAGTAGGGTTGCCAACTCCTTGAAAAATAAATAAGGGACACCTCGTTGGTAGGGCCGGCCGACCCCTACCGGCATGGTGATATATTTTTGCCTTTTTGTCAGTGTGTGAAACGATTTTCTAAACATTTGACTCAAACCTGAATTTAATTAGATGCATGTTTGTGAGTGATATGAATAAACATGGAAAACAAATAATTTAAAACAGTGTCAAGTATCAAAATACAATAGAATGCAGAACATTTCGGTAACAGTGCAGTTAGTGCAATTAGAAAAGTGCAAACAGACAGTACAAAAGTTAGGATCGAGTGGGAGAAGGACCTT
>JAPZDZ010000003.1:9807598-9821558 GCA_029783805.1 Acanthurus tennentii
ATACAAAGCGCCCCATAATTCATTAATTCCATTGACATTTTGCAGACTACTGTTGACTCTCACGATAATACGAAACAAAGTGCGTCCCGTTTCAGCTCAATACGGGACCCGTACTTTTGTTTCCAAATACAGAACGATTCCGTTTTTTAAGGGACGGTTGGCAACCCTACCTGTGAGATCATACCCACCAAGTGCGAGAGCAGGCGCTCAGGGTGTAGAGCTGGAATAAAAGAGAGGCCATTTCTTCAATAACAAGTCAGCATACCATCAAATTTACTCTGAAACCGTAGTTTAAGGTAAAATAGTCACATCATGTTGCCTTAATGTTCAGGGTGGGCAACTCAGGATAATTTATATTTCCACAGTATTAATCACATCAGGAAATGTTTCCTCTGTGGTTAGCCTCACAGCAAGAATAATTTGAGTTTGAACACAACTGAGGTCAACTGGGACCTTTCTGTGAAGAATTTGCATGATTGGCGTGTTCACAAGTGTTTCCTCTGGGTGCTTTGGTAACATCCTGTTTTTAGTCATGAAGGCTAGGTGAACTGGATATTCTAAATTGCCCATAGGATTACGTCTATTTATGTACAGCTCTGCAGGATGTCTTGACCCCCCATGATCTGGCAAAGCAGTCAGGGTTAAGAAAATGAATAGATAATTACATTAGTACAACACAGTCATGCAATATTCAACACTTTGTTGCTCTGAGTAGGATTATGACTTGCATATTTTATAGTTGTTGTAGGTGGTAGTAGAAAATGTTGTGTGGTCGTTGATAAAAACAAACCTGTTCAATGTACAGACAGGGGTTTTTCACCCTCAACACCTCAGACCTCTGATATATGAGAGACATGTTTTGGTTAAGACAGCAACACAGGCACAAATCTCATGTTAGGGGATGGCCCATGGCGGAGCAAGTGATCACTGTATGTCCTGATGTGGTTCAGGAAATGTGGACTTTTGTAGGGAGGATGCATCAAATAATTGTTTGCAAGCCTGGCTGAATGGTTCTGTGAGTGTATCTTCCCTGCCAATAGTGATCCACACACACTCTACTGATAGCATAGCAGTGTTAATGGCTCCTTACGTGGGATGCATGTCAAGAACATATGCACAGTACTCTCCTAGGGTCTGTGTTCACTGGGATGACACAGGGCTGGTAAAATGAGTGGTCGGAGTGACCAAGCTGAGGTGTGCAGGGTGTCTGCTTTATGACCTTCCCCTAAAAGCCCTTCTCTTTACACACCAAAACAGGGACCAAAAGTTAAAGCAAAAAATAACTTTGAATATTGAAAATAAACAAAAATTCAAGTTAAAAAAATTGTCATGGAAAAACAACTGACCAAAAAAAAGATCAGATAACACATCAAAATATCAAAAATTTCAAATACAATGCAAGGTATTTGTCTTAGTACTAGTAAAACTTTTGGAGTGGAAGTGTTGCAATATCAAATTTTTCTGTCACTGCTCTAGCTCCATATTATGCAGTCTGTCTATGAACACTCAAAACTCATCACAGACAAAATGCAATAGCTGCATCTCAAAATCTCATCAGCTTTGTCAGCTCTGTTAACAGTTCAAAAGGTAAAAATAGCATAATGAAAACCTGTCCTGAGCACAGTGACAGTGAAGAGATGCAAACAAAGAAACATATACAGTACAAAGCCCATGTAACTATAGGAGTTGAGCCAGTGAAATGCACAAGGGCCAATAAGCTTTCAGGGGCATATGAACTGTGTTGGTTAGCCTCCAAAACAACCGTTCAAGGAAACTACTTTCCCATTATTGTGATAACTATGTATACTATTCTCCTACCTTACATCAGAGTTCATCACAGCTTTGCATGTTGAAAGTATGCTTGTGTTTTGGGCAAGTAAATATTTACATTGGGCCACTCCCAAGTAAGTTAACACTGTTGGTGCAAAGTTATAGCAAGCAGAAAACAAGTCAGATATGAAGGTCGTGATGAAGTATTTCAAATTATTTGTTTACTTTTGGTCTTTTGTGTGTAATGATATGACAGGTTACTTGCAATTTTTTGGCATCAGTGATGCTTCAAGTCACCCATTCACAGCTTAAAATCCCCAGTGGGGATAGTGTGAAATTGTTAAGCATCACAAGATTACCGGGGTGATAGGACGGTCTCTGGTGCAATCTAATGAGGCTGTGTTTGTTTACCTCTTCCCCCACAATGCTTTCAGTGTGAGTGTGCCAGCATTTGCACGACATGAATGCCAGTGTTTTGATAAAGGTCAATGAGAGTGAGACAGGGTTGCTGAAGTTTGCCTACTTTAATTAGGTCTGGCTTTGTGCTCTCTTCTCATCCTGTAGTGTCAGTACACCCATGTTCAGCCTTCATGATGTGGTTAGAACAAAGATGGGGCTGAGAGGGAGTCAAATGAAAAGGGAGGGGTCACCTCCAGCAATGACTAGCAACTGCAAAGCAAAAGCAATTGATTTTTTTTCCAAGTAGAATTACAGTTCCAAAGTGTTTTATGTGTTTTATGAGTTTCAGGTTTTTGCAGTTAAAAAGATTTTAATCTAGACACATTCAAATCCTCTGAATGTCAAACCCCAGCGAGAAAACTTCACTAGCCATTCATTCTTACCTTTCTCCCAATGCTACCAGTTACAAGAGCAGGAAACACTGAGAAAAGGTCAACATTTGTCACAGTCTAGTAATGGGATTTGGTTTTAAAGTGTTATGGTGGGACACATATGCTATTAAACTAAAGCTGACACACCTTATCACAGGAAACCTGTCCTTATACTCGGGTAAATGTTGATGAACAGTGAAAAAGCATTTTGCTCCCCCAAAAAACATATTTTTCTGGCTCTACAGAAACTGGACAAAAAAATTTAATCATGCTGTGACGCTCAAGAAATGTCTCTTAGTTACTTAGCTTCCTGGTAATTTGGGAAACCACTTTGGTCTACACTACACAAATCTTTTAACAAATGGATTGCCATGGTAGCTTGTCTGGACAACCTTTTTTATAGAAAAATATATAAATGACTGGTGACCCCTGTATTTAATGGCGCACCATCAGCATTGTAATGTTTGTGGCTTTGAATAAAATACTTAAACTATTGGATGAATTTCTATGAAATCTGACTAAGACAGGATTAACTTCAATTAATTTGTTGACTTCCTTACACCTAATGTTTAGTGTAAGCACTCAGCTCAAAATCTTAGTTTATCTGAGATTTAAAAACAAGTTTAGTCATTAGTTTAAAAAGAAATGCCTGCAAAATATTTGAGATCTTACCAGCATCAGCTATGCTTGCATGCTAATTAGCAAATGTTAACATGCTAAAATGTCAACAAATATGGCTACCACGGTTACTCTTATCTACCAAACATCAGCATGATAGTTGCATGCTTGTGTTAGCATTTAGCTTATCCCTGTATCACCTCTGTTGCAAACACACATCCACAATAAGTGCAGCTGCAGACTCTTTAGTTTTGCTTCTTGTTTTGGTCCATGTGTTTCTATGACTACCAATGAACCAAGGCCTACAATAGTGAAATGAATAGACAAGTCCTTCAGTCCACCTTATGTAACCTCCATTAAAATTAATTCAACACCAATTCTTGAAAGTGGATCTCAACAATGTCTGTGCTTCAGCACTTTGTTAGCATCTCTGTGAGTTTTCTGTCACATCAACAAGCGACTACACATCAGCTTTAAATTGAAGGGCATATAAAGCATTATAAGCTCTTCACAATTGAATTGTAAAAACTCTTCTGATTTGTAAGCTCCACTAAAGATTAATAAGGAAATAAATAAAAAACATATTAATAGACATACATGACAAAGCATTTGTGACCTCATGCCAACTACAATACTGCCATGTCTTTCTGCCGTAGTCAAACAAAGTTCTTGTTTTGTGGTAATTTTCAATAGACTCTATTTCTCTGGAACTTATGAACTCCTTTCTTAACAAATTCAGCAAATTACACTTCCTCGGTTTGAAAGGGTGCATGTTTCAAATGACGGTTATTGAAATTCTGTCTTACAACAAAGGTTATTCAGAGTTAATTAGAAGTGCACTTGTAAAAACAAGATTGAGCCGCAGAGCTGCGTACAAGCTTAAACCTGCCTGTGGAATAAAAATGTGGTCTATAAATTAAAATTCTATTCTTTGTTTTAGGGAACACAAAACTAAAATAATAATAATAATAATAATAATAATAATTCATGGGACCATAGATATTGTCATGTGCATACATTTTTTGTTTACAAATAAGCATGAACTGGAAATGCTGGAAATTTTGCCCATTTTACTCTGGTTAATAAAATGTTTGTTGTGAGTGGTTAGTTAAAATCTTCAGGTTAAATAGAAAAGTTGGATCACAAATTCAAAAAGAGATGTCTACTCTGATTGAAAGATGCAGTTAGAGGTTGAGGACATTCATCCATTT
The DNA here is from genome assembly GCA_029783805.1 of Acanthurus tennentii. Lineage (NCBI taxonomy): Eukaryota > Metazoa > Chordata > Actinopteri > Acanthuriformes > Acanthuridae > Acanthurus > Acanthurus tennentii. The sequence goes on from JAPZDZ010000003.1 coordinate 9,812,028, forward strand.
ATCAAATCACAAAACCACAGAATTAATCATTTATGTAATATAAAAAATAATAATAATAAGACACAAAATCTCCACTGATTTATTCATTACTTTAGTTTAGCACGCAAGCAAATTTATCCCTATACAATGCTACCCTGACACATACAAATGTTCTATAGCACTGCTCACAGTGAGGATATAACAAGGTATGGACAAATAAAAAAATATGATAATTTATACTAATCCTGTTAGGCAGGATTAAAATATAATCTTAAAAATGTCCATGAAATCAAATAGGAATTACATGATATTTTATATTATTCTAATACATTGCCAGCTTCTTTTTTTTTTTTTTAGAAATTACCATTCAATGTATTTAGATTCTGAAATTACATTTGCATGTAACAGTTTTCATTGTTAGTGTCATTTAATGTTATTAAATCACATGCAATTTCAAAAGTTCTGGTGGTAGTGAATACTTTTTCAGATCCTTTGATCATTTACAGAACTGACTAACATTACCACCGGCCATTACACACTATCATCATCCTTTGCAAATATTGCAATGCAAAATATCCATCACATGATCACTACACTATTACATTAAAATACAAAAGAAATTCAACACATTTATGAAAACAAAGGAGTTGTTACAGTCTATGATATACATACATGCATATACTTACAGCTATTTCACTTCAAACAAAAAAATGAAATAATAATGTTTGAAACTCAATCTTGTGTGTGGGTTTAAAGGTTCAAATGTTTGTGATCACTTTAAGTGTACATAGCACTGCCATAGTCTTTTAAGCCTCTCAGCATTACAACATTGTCATCTGCTGACTTGTGACACTGGATTTCGATGATGACATGGCCAACAAAAAACAAGCTGCTCAAATCCATCCAAGTTTGAGAATATATGTGGTGCAACAATGTTCAACAACTTTGCATGGCAACAGCATGGGGGCTGTGCAGCTCTTCTTCAAGAGATGTGTACTTGCCTTGCCCTGGGGTAAACTGTAATGCACTTCCTCTGTTTGCACAGTGGGAATAGGCAAGCCTGGGTCTAATGTCTGCAAAAAGTCAAGATGACTCACTACTGTGCAAGTGTAAGTATGAGAAGGGTCGACTGAAGAGAGTTAAGAGGGTCCTCAAGCTGCCTGTTGGGGACTTTCACTCTCCTGTATTGATTACTCTGTCCACCATGTAATTAGGCCTCAGTGAAAGCAAGTGGAAGAGAAATAGAAAAAGAAAGGAGGGGCAGTCTGGAGTTCTGGCAAGGAAGGGCTATTTTTGTATGTTGTGTCAATAAAAGGAGAAAGGAAATCAAGAGTAGATGAGATACTGGCAGACCTTTCACAAAACCTTAATATTCTTTGACTCCTTGGCCATCTGCAGTCATGTTGGGATAAAGTGACTGAAGAACAAAGAGATGATGTAAGTGTACAGGGTGGCTCAGGGACTGAAAGGAGAAAATATCACTTTGCACCATTGATTGGCTGGTCAGTTTAGTCATCTCTGGCCTATTGCTCCTACAATAGAAAAGATGTTTGTGAGTCAAGGTCATTGGGACCTATTGATGAATTTCCATGTGTCCACATCTGTCCATCTCCACAAGATAAACATGGAGGTGAACTTGTGGCCCTGGAAACATGAAAAGAATATATTTGATCAAATTTGGTTAAATTTTATTTTAATTGGGGGAGAACATTACTATCCACTCTGTTTTGACTTTTGCAAAATGATCCTGTTTGGCCTAATTGAGTGCTAAAGTTAAAATGGAATAAAATATCTGTACCTGGCTTGTTTGTGAAAGATAAAATGAGTTGTAAAAGAGTTGCTTTGTTTGATAAAATGGGTTTTTCCTCTCATTGCCTGCACCTTTACCACTTAACACAAAAATAAAATCGACAAAAGGAATAGATAAATGATTAGATTACTACCACTCTAATATCTGATTTAGAGGCTGATGTCAGCAGCTGTTAGTTTAGCAGAGCAAAAAGGCTGAAGACAACTTCCCTGCCTCTGTCCAAAGATAGCTTTTAACGTATATTTTTTGGAAGGAATGGCCATGTATCTTAATATTACAGTGTATTAGTTGAACATACTAAATCAACATTAGGTAAACTGAATTCTTGGAAAATGGAGACATTACTAAGATAGACTGCAGTGAAGCTTGTTTAAAGGCACCAAAACAAACAATAAATACTTAGTTTAAACTTCTTCAATATAAGTAGTTAATGAGGCTATGCATGACTCTTGTCGGGTTACCATGCCAGATGTTTGTTCTAAATGCCTGGACAAGAACAGCACCCTATTCTATTGCTTATGGGAACGTTAAAAGATCCTAAATTTCTGAGAGGAAGTAATAAAATGTTTGCCAGAAATACTCAATATAAGAGTCCCTTTAAATGCCAAACTGTGTACTTGCAATATACACCAAGGACTTTCTACAGACACTGTAAGAGACAACACTATTGGACTTTGGACTTCCTCAAGCCAGGAGAGCTGTTGCACTTGTTGGAAGATTATGGATGCTCCTTCATTAGGAATGTGGATAACCGAACTATCTAATGCATTGGATTGAAAAGATTAACATACTTTGCTTAGGGCAAGTGCAAAGACTTAAATAAGCTGTGGGACCATACATACCTATCATGACAGGTGAAAATGTTAAGATTTACTGAAAAAACTTGTAAACAATAATGGAATTTTATGTAATATTATTACTATTATTTTTAAAATTTCCTTGTCTTATTTATTCCATTGTGTTGGATGGACTTGGTTTTCTTGGTTTTCTATGGACTTCATAGTTACTGTTGACATTAATATTATTTGCATGATGCAGCTGCAAGTTAATTAAAAAGGTGCTACTTTTTCCTACATTATTGCATTTTTGATTTGTTTGAAATGCACAAGTATAACCATAATTGCAAGCAGCCAAAAGCGAATAGGTAACTACTTAATAATTTCACCATAAAATAATAATAATAAAAAAAAAAATCTTGGTAATTTGAAGTGTTTTGGATTGTATGACCTTCCTGTTATTTCCTCTCCTCTGAATGAGAGGTATTTACCCTGCTCTTGGCTGCTTGTTTCTCAGGTTTTTTTCCGCTCCATTCGGAGCAGGACATTTTGCGTGTAAAAAGCTTTGCTGGTTCCCTTGACACAGTCCACTACATGAAATTGCTGGGAATACATCCCTGCAGTGCCAATTCCACTTAGTGAATTTCTTGAGGTTAGCAGACATGCTTTTAACACAGCTGTAATAGTTTGGGGAAAGTAAAAAAATAACACTGTCTAAAGAGGTAAATGTGGCAGAATCATTACAAAGTGCATGGCTTTTTTTGTCACTAATGCAACTTGTTAAACGGTGACATAAAAAACAATTTTATTATTTTCATGTGACAAGTAGCCTTTCAAAGCAATATTATGTAAAAGTTAGAATTTTAGTTCATTTAGAAAATCCCACAGCTTTTAGCCCAACACCACTTTTGTAAATTTTGTAGCAATGTTGTCAATGTAATGAAACTAAAACAAAAAAAAGCTAAAAACAAAAAAAAAACAATAACAACAAAAGGAGGGAAAAAACCTCTGTTTCTTGATAATGAAGTTGTGTCCTGCATTATCATCTTGAGGCAAACATATATGCTTTCTCTTTTTTTTCTCCCTGTGGCAGTCCAAGTTTGCACAGGAGTCGTGCACAACTAAGAAAAGCACATCTGCTATAACATGCTACCAGCTACTTCATAATAACTCTGTAAATCAATTAGAGCTGAAGCAACTTGTTTGGATTTTCCTCTTTCTTGTAGACTTTGTTTTTACCTCTTTCTCATAAAGTAAAGAAGAATAAATGGGCTGTACTAGTAATGTCTTTTTTCCATTTCCTTTCAGGAAAATAAGAATTGCTTCTGCACTGCTTATTTCTTCTTGAGCAAATTGCAAAGTTGTAAGAAAATCCCTTTCAAAGGATGCTGAGTCAGACTATGTCATTTGTTCGTACAGTGACTGAACATATACCCCATCACAGTGTCATACCACTTTTGCTTTTAACTATAGATAGAATTATTCTTAAAAAGATCTGATGCATTTTCAAATGACATGTTATCATATTTTCAAAAGCTAAAAGACTAAAAAGACAAAGACTAAACTGATTTAATTGCATAAGTATTTAATAATGATTCACTTTAATTTATAGTCCTATTCACCCTGTGAGCAACTAAAAACAACAATTTGTGCTTTTTGATTGTTTACTTTTTATTACAAGTGTTTAAAAAAAAATCTACAGGTAAAATTTGATACTAGAGCACACCGTAATGTTTGTTGCTCTGATTTAATAGTATAATGTTTGCAGTTTCAGCTCTTGAGCATCTTTTTCTCACCGTTGCCTGGCAAGGAGCCTGAGAGGACACAACCACCAACCTGTCCCGTTTTATCTTAGGTATTTATTTTAGTTGACACAAAGGCAACAATGTTGAAAGACCTTAAAGCAAATGACAAACAAGGCAAAGAAAACACATTCAGTGATATCACACAATAAAATGTGCTGGGTTTTTGCTTACAAACATGCAGTTTTACTACAGTGGCAGATAATTATTAGTAAATTAGTTATAATAAAATTAATAAATTTACATGAGAACTGAGGTGTGGTCCAATGCTTGCAATGGCTTTGTATTCAACAAAGGAAATTGCACATCTCTTTAATCACACAGCTCTTTAATTCATTCGATGTAATTCTGCTTAGCATTCTCTAATGCTGATTTGGCTACAGTAATTATTCCTGGCATCTCAGCCATGAAGGGTGTAAAGAAAAGCCCCGCAGGCAAAGCTTTCAGACACATGAATGTCATGTTTGAGTAAATGACATTAAAGAGTAATCCCCTACATATTCCATCAGTGATGTAAGTAGATCATAAAAAAAATTGAATCATGTTGTAACTTATGCTATTAAGGAGTGACGGGCAGCATGTTGATATGCATCTTGTGGTTTGGAGCTCTTGGAAGTGTGGACTAAATGTTTCTCGTAACTGGAAGCATTGTTTTGACTCTCAGGTCTAATCAGCATTACAGTAAGTCAACTGCAGTGTTAAACTACCATCATTAAGATGAATATATAATGAGAAAAGGTCCAAGAACTCCTTGTGCATGTATTACACTGATCTGTCTGTTACGGGCATGTGACATTTTATTTTTTAACGTTTATTTCTTTTTCATCCTTGATGTTCAAGCTTATCCACATTTACATGTATATAAATAAAATGCATTTATACTTTTACATTTGGAAAAAAATATCATGTTCAGTGGTTATTGTGAAACAATACATTTTACCCCTTTGTTATCACTGTATGTTGTGCGCAAACTGATGTTAAATCAACAGGAAATAGAAGAGACAGCAAATGAATAAATCAAAAGCAGCATTTATACGGGAGCACTAACCAGGTTCCCTCCTACATGTGACTTAAGCCGTTGCCATTTTATATTGTTTTCTTTCTCTTTTTATTGGAAATGCATTAAGAAAAATGAAATCCTTTCCCAACATATTTATCAACAGCATATAATTGAAATGATTTCTGAATGTCAAGGAAAAGAAAAAAAATCCCAAGCCAACTCACAGCTCAATAAATTGTTAACCCAAACGTTGTAGCAAACCTCCACCTTATTAAAAAGGAGTGGGCTAACAAATTAAAGTCCATCGCAGTTTTAAGATCAAGTACAATTTCTGATCTGCTAGAAAATATTCTCTTTGACAAAAATATATTTTTCACCAGTCTCTTTCCTGCATTCAGCTCTGTGCATTTTCTCATTTGCCAAGTTTTACACAATTGTTTTGGTGACAAGAAGGCTCATCAGGAAATTTGAAGTTAAATGTCCCAAAAAGTATAGAGGTAAAACAGCATTTACTGTACATACTGACACACTCACACCAAATTAGAGTATAAATACAGAAATGTCTTTCTTATATCTTTGAAGTGGCTCATTTACAGTTTCTGTTTTCATAATATTGTAGCTTAGAGTGTAGCCTAAAGGCAGCTCAAGTTGTACGTTTTACCACAACTGTGGGTCTGTATAAACTGTAATTAAACTTACCATCTGCTGCTTATCCTTTTTTATCGGTGTTACATTATCCAACCAGGAGAAACAGAATTTTATAGAAACAAATAAAGAGACTAAATCTCATATATCAGGTTCAATCCACAGATCCTCCATAAACTCAACTTATAATTAAGACCGATTAGGCTGTCAGCATGAAGGGCAAATGTACGAAATTTCGAGTCAGATGCCAAAAAAAGGAATTTACAATGAAAACACAATATAAAACAGTCTTAAGAATAACAATAAGAAGAAATGAAGCTCATATAGCATTTACAAAGGAATTTAAATGGTTCTGAGTGCAAGCAAAGTGTTTGATGAGAAAAAAGAAGGTAAATAAAGTCAAGTGCAAAGACTACCTTAAAGGGAAATTCTGGGTGGGATGTATTAAAAGTATTTACACATAGTAATTGAAAAAAAAAAAGCATAATACCAACAGCTTTTACAGACTAACATATTCCAAGAGCATGAGAGAAGAAATTGATCAAGGCTTATTAACAGAAAATCCAAATACTGAGGAGGTACAAGGACCCTTGTGGTTTAAAAGAGAAATCAGATGCTGGAATAATAAGAGAGAGAGCGAGAGCTGCACTGGGAAGAATCCCTGGATGCATACTGCTGATTTGGGACCAGCTTGTAGGTTTGACTCTCTGACATCAGACATTATGGGAGACCTAATTAGGTATAAAATGTAAATAAAATGTAATGCATAAACAACTGCTGAAACATATCCGTCAAATTGGGGTTAAAAGAAACTATGGCTTATTTAAATGAAACTGTTTCAAAAAATGCACACATAATTAAAGCTGTAAGTATTGTTGGTAGAGCCCTCGCACTCTGGCCTGTCAGGGTATCTGTTGCATTAAATTGTAAACAATTAATACATTTTATCCATGTTTAAGGTATTTTGGGTCAATTTTTGAAAAAAATGAGAGCTTTAATTTCAAAAGAGTTTGGTGCTTTTATTTTGAAAAACAGAGGATGTGCCAGTGACCAGGTCAAAGTTAGATGAACATGAGTATTGGCAGCTGTGTGGCGATCAGACAAAAATGCAGGCAGACAGAGAGAACCTCTTTCAATCCAATGGAGAAATGATCAAACCCACACCTGTTTGAGCAAAGACTGGTCAAACATAGTTACAGACTTTATTAAAATTTTAAAAGGGTCACAAGACTTGGATCTATAAATCTTGTATTTACATGTTTTTGCTATCTTGTACGTTTTTTTTTTGTTTTGTTTTTTTTTTGAGTTATCACAGTTTTAGTTTTGTAGTTTTCTCTCCTCCCTCTCAGATTTTATAATGGGTGTGTATTGCAGAATGTTCCGGTGCCCAGAGTGTGTCACATGACCGGCAGAGTGGAGAGGGGAGAAAATCAGGAAAATGATTTTTAGAAAACTTACAGATCCCACAAACTTTTTCAAATCTACACAAACTTTTCATATTCTAGTACAAATGTCCGTTCTCTTTCCATCAGCATAGGTTTGAAAACAGTCAGACTTGTACTTTAGACTGCAGAGGCCTCAGTTTGACACAAGTCTCTTTTTTTCTTATTTACTTTAGTGCGAAGACGCAGACAAGGTTATGTTCCAACTCCAACTTTGAGGCCTTATAATATCTTTTTTTAGCCTTCTTTCTTGTCATCTTTTTCTTGTATGTACCAAAACTAGGAATTTTTTAAATTGTTTTTACTCAACATCCTATTGTATGAAGTTGTGTTTCAGCTACCAACCAATTCGGGATAGATGGCATCGATTAAAAACCTGTTTTGGATGCTGAGTGTGGAGGCGACCATGTTTTTTTCTCTTTACATTTAAATAATAAATTGCATTTTGAATCTAAACGTAGAATTCTAAAAAAATTAATTAAAAATAAAAATGGAACAAACATCAAAGGACAATTAGAATCCCCCCACCCCCCTCGTCTTGATGACATCATCAGGTGTGTGTATAGATGAAAGAAGATCTTCAGTCTGTCAGTCATCATTCCAAACCTTTCAACAGCTGAAACCAGTGTGAAGAATTACAGAAAAGATTTTGACGAGGCAAAAGACTGATCGAGACGATTTTCATTCATCAGAGAAAAAAACTACAACCGCAAACAAGAGTATTTCTCTTTGACCTGATGCTACCAGAGAAGAAAAATGTCTGAAGTTAGAAAAGTGAAGAAGGTGGGCAATGGACTTCGCCACAAAGTCTCCAAACTTCATAAGAAGTTAGACGGGAGAAGAAGGCCAACGGTGTTCGTCTGGAGGGTGAAAAATCCTCTCTTTGCCAAAAGCTGGACACAACAAAAAGCCAGTGGCAAAGACGGAAAACCCTAAAAGAGATGTACATCACCAGGGGCAAAGAGACGCAGAGAGAACTGGAGAGTCTGCAGAAGTGCAGTGATCCAGAGACTCTCAGTGCTGCAAAGATCGCTGCTCAGGTCAGGAATAGCATCAAGCAGAAGAAGAAGAGAGACCTGCAAAAAGATTATGAAGAACTACAAGTGGCTTTCACCATCTGCCAGGAGAAATTCACAGCTGAGCTGCAGGTAGAGAAAGACAAGAACAGATTTCTCCAAAGTGAGCTGGTGTCATGATCTGCTAGTTGAGTAGTCTTAGTTCAGGTAATTTTTAAGTTGTGTGTCAAGTTTACTTTTGTATATATCCTTGTTTCATTACTGTCATGATCCGCTTATTAGTTCAGTTAATTCCTAAGTTGTGTGTCAAGTTTACTTTTTTATTTATCCTTGTTTCATTACTGTTGCTATGGCAAGAAACTGGAGTCACAGTTACAGCAGTGTGACTCCAAAGGACTGTGGCAGGGACTACACACTATTACGGACTATAAAACACCACACACACACTCATGGTGAGTGCCGATGCTTCTCTGGCTAACTTTTTTGCGCGCTTTGAGTCTGACAGCAGACAAGCCGCTGTACTTCCAGTCGGAGGGGTGGAGACACTCACTGTGATGGAGCATGATGTAAGGAGGATGTTTAAATGTGTAAATACAAGGAAGGCAGCTGGTCCAGACGGCATCAGTGGACATGTCCTTAAAGCCTGCGCTGAACAGCTAGCACCTGTGTTCACCACAATATTTAACCTCTCCCTCACACAATGTGTAATTCCCAACTGTTTTAAAAAGTCCGTTATAGTGCCTCACCCCAAGGAAACCCAGCCCAGTAGTCCCAATGACTATCCCCCATAGCCCTCACATCTGTGGTGATGAAATGTTTTGAGAGATTAATTAAAACCTTCATCACCTCCTCCCTATCTGCCACCCTGGATCCATTACAGTTCGCATACCGCCCAGGCAGATCAACAGATGATGCCATTGCCCTCATGCTACATAAAACTCTTTCCCACGTGGACAATGGGAGGGGGATCTATGTCAGAGCGCTTTGTGGATTACAGTTCAGCATTCAATACCATAGTGCCCTCCAGGCTGGTCACTAAGCTGTGTGACCTTGGACTGAAC
>JAPZDZ010000003.1:9823791-9836075 GCA_029783805.1 Acanthurus tennentii
CAAATATTTTTTGTTCAATGTGAAATTTTAGGTGTCAATTTTATTTTGAAAAGCAAATTGCAGATTTCCTGTTGATTTTAGGTCAGGGATATCGGCATGATTTTTAGGCCTGGATGAGTTCTACAATTGGCTTTTGTTAGGTCTCTCTATGACATTCCTGTGGGCCGCAGTGGCTGTTTTAGTGTGCCTAGAGAGCACATTTTTGCACTTTAAGGGTCAGTTTTTCCATTTTATCAAATTTTTTCGGCAGACCTGGTGTGCGTGCCAAATTTGGTGAGTTTTTGAGTGTGTTCAGGGGGTCAAATTAAGGGTTAAAGAGACGTAATAATAGGAAGAAAAAGAAAAAGAAACGCTACAATAACAATAGAGCCCTCCCCAGTAGGGCTTGGGCTCTAATTACATTTGCTAACAACACTGAAGAAGACTGTGCTGATAAATCTAAAAGCTGGATACACAGCTAACTGAGTGAAGATCTTAGATTACTGTCATCGCATGATTTCTGTCTTTTCCACCATTTCACCTCTAAGTGTTTATGGGAAGAGCCCAAATCTGAAACTTCACGCTTTGCTGTTACACAGAATTGCATTTACATGGCATTTTCATTTTAAACTGCATTGCCAGTTTTGTTGGCACCATGTACATTTCTGTTCTCCATAACTGCATTGCTCTGAATGACCCCACTCCCATTAGGCCAGTTGAAGGCTGTGTTTATGCAGATTAGGTGTCACAGTGTTGGTATCTACTTTGGCATGAAAGTACATGAACATTTCTGCCCACTGAGATGGCCACAAAGTTAAGCCAGGACAGCACATGACTTGTGTTAAGTTTAGCTCCTTAAACATTAACATACCTGTAGTTCTGTGATGCAGTGTTAACAGCTGCCTTTTAGTATGTTTAAATGCGCTCCCTAAAACAGTTGTATTTATAGAAGCAGAAAATTCTTTTGTAGCAAAGCGTCTTGAAGCACATATTTGCGGCTTCAAATGCTCTGCAAACTTTTCATCAAAGTGTCAACTGTTATCAGCTGTGATTCTGAATGTTAAAAATTATAACGCTTGGCTTACAGCTGTGCTTTTTCAAGCTCAGCCACTATGACTTGCAATCCTGCCTGAGACTAAAACACAGGACTATTTCTACTTTTTTCCCCATGTTGCAACAACAGGAAATAGTCATGCACAATTTGCTGTAAATAAAGGGACTTCTTGTCATTGAGTGCAATCCTCCAAATCATATATAACCAATCACAGCCATTACTTAAACTATTAACTTTTTGGGGACATTTGCTCTAGTCGAATGCCTCAAACTGCAGTTGTGTTTTGTGTTTTAGCTGAAAATATCTGCTAACCATGCAAATTTAAAATATGGCAATAATAGTTTAAAACAGTTGGGATACAAACTGACTGCATACAGCATGTGAGATCATTCAGTTATCATCATGGTTATTTGACAGCATGATATCTGCCCCTATTTTTTTAATATTCCATGCTATGCAGCAGTGTCATCATTGGTCAGTGTCACAAAATTCTTAATTCACTTAAAAGTGTCTTGCATTAAAGCTTATGGGCTATGACTGCAAACTGCTAAGCTAAATAACTAAAAAATAGATCTGTAGTGTGGTCTGTGGTCATTTTATAATGTAACACTGCATTAAATAACCACTTAAGTAAAGGCTGTAAAGTGCGGTCCACAAATCCTCAGTCTTTCTTCTACTCACAGCCAGGGGACAGTGACAACAAGTTCTCCCTTCTTCTTACTCGGCTTTCCTCGGTTCTGCTTTACACAAGGGACATCTATGGCGCTAATGATGCCACATGAGGATGAAAGAAATGTGCCTCAAGAAAAGATACACTTTGCAACAAACAGGGGGACAAACACACTAAAACATCATCACAGGCAGCTCAAAATGAACACAGATACATAGATTTGCTTCAGATGTATTTTTTTGCTCTATAAAATAAACTGGTAATAGTGATTGGCAGCCTGTCTAATGTAACATACAGACAATAAAGTGCCCTTTAAGAAAAAAAATAGCATCACAATGCTACAAGTTACCACAGTATTGGCAGTCTATGTAGATTATGTCAGTTTCAAAGGCTGTTTTTTGCCATCAGTTGACTTTCCTCAGTTTTTGTTTTGAAAGAAGCAGGATGGCCTTGTATTTAGTGACACTGCCTCTTCAGCTGAGGACACAAACATCTGCCCCGTTCGCCCTTAAACAAATCACTGACAACAAGCCTACAGGCTTGAGAGGTGTTGTTCTGTATCAGTAGCGGCTGGTGACTCAAAAAAATCTGGACAGGAGGAAAACCCAACCCCCTGCATCATGGTATTTTACACTAGTTGGCTACATATCTTTATTTTCCTCTAGTTAACGCAAAAAATTAAAATAATTGGCTCACAACATTTCCTAAAAACAACTTAATTTTATGAAATCCTGTTTCCAGATTAATCACACAGAAAACATCACTGTCATGTAGATCACAACAAATCTGAGGACAAAATTCAACAGTAGCGAACATTTAATTGCCAATTTATGGGATAATAAAGTGAATTACATCATTGTTTGAAAATATTCTTTTTTTAATTTGCTGAATTTTTGTTGTTGCTAAGTTATACTATACTCAGATGAGTTAATATTCAAGTCTACCCAGCACACATAGGATTGGAAAGAACATTTAAAAAACTTTCACTGTGATTAAAATGCAGTCAGTAGTTTGGGTTGAGTGCACAGTTGTTGTTTTATGCAACCATGGGTACTTCCTTTAAACAAAAGACCTACAAAGTATTCAAACTGCCATTAACAGAGTTTACTTAAACCACTGACTGATGGCATTGATGACTTCCTTCCTGGATAAAAGGCTCAAGTTTTCAGTCAAAGAGACTTTAAGTCCTTGTTATTACTTTCAGTGTATCTGCTCAAGAGAAATTTTGGCCTGTCCTTTCATAAAATGGAGCATGATCAGCATCTTCTAGCCTGCACTTATTCAGCAGGAGGTAAACGGACAGAAAGAGCCATGAATGAGACAGAAGTAGCACCAAAAAAACAAAAAGCAAAAGACACAAGCGGATTCGAGGGAAGAAATTGATTTGGTGGTGGCACGACAAAAAGCACAATTAACTTACTAATCACCCTTTAATCTGCCATTGTTCAGTTTGGATTCTTTATATTCACTGATCACCCCTATTTACTTGACATGAAAAATGGAGCTAAATAGCAAGTTTCATCACATAGTTTTGGACTGAAGTGTGATTAATACAAATTGATTGATGCAAATTCTGGGAATTATATTTTTGTAACATTATCTGCCTTGGGATGTGTACAGCTGGTACGAGGTTACGGTTTTATTAAATGAGTTTGTGAAATTTGGACAATGTAAGTCCTTATCTTAATCAAATAAAAAAATAGTGGCATCAAGCAGTCCTATAACAGTCCTATAACATATGTTTTAAGTCATACCAAATGCTGACAGTGATATGTTCAATCTCCAAGCAACCAGACTCTAATGCTGCTTCCTGCAATACGCAGCACCGCCCAATGGGATGTCAACAAATGAGAAAATAATTAAAATGCAATGGGCTGCACTCTAATGCTGGAATCAGGTAATGAAGACAAAAAAGTAATCCCCTGTATAATGTGCGAGAAAAACAGATAAAAGGCAGAGTGCGAGACACATGCAGAAATGAGTCAGTCATCGAGGAAATAGAATTAGAGGACTGCTCCATTCGGCTTCTAGCAAAAGAAAATGAGGATTAGCTGCTTTTCACCCATGAGTCATCATGCCTCAATGGTGTTACCAATCATTATGACATTCTAAAATTGATTTCACCTGGCTTGATGCTTGTTAAAACCCAAATCAATGACTGATGAGCACTGCAAATGAAATCAAGTCATTGATTAATTCCCTCATATTTGAATGATACATGGGGAGTGCTGCTTGTTTCCTGGTCTAATGGTGAAAGTACATTTTTATTACCATTTGTGCAGTGAATCTTCATTATGATAATTTTTAAAATGTGGTGTAATTCTCTCAAGAGCCTACATTAGACTAGCAGCACTTGTATGCAGATGTTATTACTTTGCTTGTAAACTATACTTATGTAACAAAAGTCTTGTGTAGATAGTGTGGGCATGCTGCAAATTTAAACTGAAATAGATGCCAGTGCCAAAGTAAGAGTCAATGGTCAAGCCTTTACATGAGGTGCAACATCAATCCTGTATTTTATGGTTCCCTTAATTTTTTGAATGTTTTTCTTTTCCTTTTGATTGTATATGGTGCATTTTCTAAGAATGAGGTTGATTTAAGCAGTTAGCTAAGTCATGTCTTATAACCAAAGGAGGAGGAAGACCTTTATCAAGTCCTTGCAAAATAAAATATATATATACATACATATGGGAAATTTTCACTCAAAAATATCATAAACAATGTTTAAAAAAAATAAATCTTAATAAAACTTAAGTACATGGCCTCATCTGAGTACATATCCGATTTATTCAGACAGAAAGATTTTCATCTTCAGTAGTAGCTGTAAAATGAACAAATCCCATCATCTCAGGCTACTTCATGACTTCATCAAACTACAGCTTGTGTTTTTTGTTGTTTTGATAGAGAGACCTCTGGCAGCAGACAGTACATATTGTGTGTTTAAAGAAGAACTGAGAACAAGATTGAAGTCTATTTTTCACTTCATTTTGGAGCTTCGGGAACCAAAGACAGCCTGCAGCAAAACTCTGACAGTGTCAGAAGTGTACAAATCAATTTTCATAATATGACTGTTGCTATGGTCCATGTTTTCAAACCAGCCCATCAGAAAACAAAAAGAGGGGGGGGGTGTAATTAGCTGGTCTACACAACATTTCTTAAAACATGCTTTTGTAAGTTTAAAAAAAATGCACACACATAGAGAGGCCAGACCAACTGAGGCAAAATAAAAGAGTGTTTGTGAGACTGTGGTTACAGTTGACAAAATGATTTCATATATATATATGTATATTATTTTTTTTTAACTTACATTTTAGCACTATAACATACAGTCTGACTTGGACTGTAACCAAGATTGTATTAGACCCATCTTACACCAGGTGACATGCAATTAACCTCAAATAGTGCTGTAAGTTTAAAGGTGCATTTAAAAAGAAGCTGCTGTGGAAACCTGCACTTTACAATCTGACCTCTGGTCACTTTAACAGCAGCCCTTCAGCTCTTAATAACAATCCTTCATTTTGAAATGCTCTGGTCTGGTCAATATGCTCATTTATGAGAACCTCATATTAGTGTGATATATGATAGTGGCATTTGGACAGAAAAACTGGTATGTCATTTGCAAAATTATTATTTTCACAGCAACGGTGCAACAAAAGTCAACACGCTGCACTTACATAGTCTTATATCCCTCCATTTTTTTAAACTCTATAAATTGTCAGAATAATGGTGGCTTTGATGGTAGTCTGTCATTAACTGAGTGCTACACACTTACTGCTCAAAAGGTTGATGTGCAGAAATGTTCAGGCCCTGCACTGCCACACACTTCTGACAGGACATAAATGATGATATTGAGAGATTTATGTTGTTTTTTTAGCTTAATGTACTACACATTTTGCCTTTGATGCAAAATGTCTGTTTTGTATTTGAATCTTGTAAAAAACGTATTCTTACAGTTTGATTGTGTAGCTTTCATAAACACATTGAGTATTTGATTACTCACGTAACAATGAGAAGAAAACATTTTGCTTCCTCACTTCAAAAGCTCCTCGGCTGTTTACTTTTCCCATTTGGCTTGTAAAACTCACTAACAAAAAATACTGAAAATCCCTGAGTGCAGATGATCAATTCTGTCATTTTCTCTGTCTTGTTATTTTTTCAGGCTTGTTTTCCGTCCTTTGTATTTTAAAAATCATACGTTTTTCACATTGTGTATATTTTACAATGGATAATGCACTGGGAATCTTCAAAAATGTCATCATTCTTGGGAACATCAGAGAGTGGTTACTTATCCTACTGAAGTCTATTAAAATGATTTATTTAATGCTGCATGGCTGTTTGCAATAAGCACAGAGAGACAGTGTTGTGACTGAAGTGTTTCCTCTCTCGAATCAAAACAAACTTTATTTGATGTGTAAAGGAGCTCTCTAAAGAGAAACTATGAGCGACCACAATCACATACTGGAGGGGACAAAGTCATGCATGAAAATAACATATCTTCATGTTTTGCTCCCAACACCATGAGCCTGTAATTTTATTGTTGATAGCTAGCTTAGCCTTTATGTTCCTACATTATAAACTATTCTCTTACATTTTCAGGGTTGTTGTTGTCTTTTCTGAGCAGATACAGCTATTGCCTAAAATGTATATGTATGGTGTATAATACATAATATTTCCACATTTAGAAGATCTAAAAAAAACAGTTTCTTTGTTGTATTTATACAATTATCCCAAATGTTTCCATGTTTTTAGCCCTGCATTGCATTTGGTGCTATCAGAAAATGTTTCTTTTTGCTGTATTGTTGAATAAAATAGTAATGAGTTTGAAACCTTTGAATTTCTACTACAAATGCATATCTTCAAAAGTAAAACCCCACAGCACTTTGAACACTGTTCAGTTTCCAATCTATAGTAGTAGTATGCTTAACAAATCAAAGTAGTTTAGCTTTCAATAATACATGTTTTCACTCAAACATGGATTTCTGGCTCAAGGGATCAAATTGCATCCATGGTGCAGCTGTGATGTCCAACCATGACATGAATTGGTATTGTAATCTTTTGAGATGATATATTGTACTGTGAAGAAAAGCATGCCAGTAAAACAAGCTAATTACAAAAGGTTTTGGTTTACTATCAGTGTATCGAAGCCAGATGCACTGTGTCTTCGCATTATGTTTGTACAGTGCCACTGCAGGCCAAAAATGTTCAAGGCTGTTTGTATTTCATAAACCAATCAGGATTGTCAAGGGCAGGAAGCCACAAGCTTACTGGTGCTTCTGCCCACCTGTAGTAGGAGAGGGAACGAATTTTAGAAACATTTTGCACATGGGTTATAAAGCTCTTGCCGTTCCCGTTTATTGCCAAAATGTGTGAGTAGTCTGCAGAATTTTCTTTTCCTATAAACATACGGCTATTGAAAACAAAAACAGAAAAGTACAGGAAGAAGCTCAATTCAGTGGTAGGGGAAAGTTACAGCAGCTGTCCTTTTCCATTTAGTCAGATAATCAAGTTTCTTCTACTTTCTGTTTCATTTTGAGGAGAAAAACTAAAGAATATTGTTTCTCTGTGCACTGAACAGTTTTGATATTTTGGTTTATTTTGCTTCCATAACATTTTTACTTTAGACAAATTAAAAAAACAAAACGAAAACAACAACAACAACCAAAAAAAACATCCAAAATACATATTTAGGTGTTAACTGCACTTCATTTTTTATGATCGAGATTTATACAGCATGTTTTGATTAGATACCCTAATTTGCATAAAATGTTAGAATATCTGTGTTACAAAAATACAATTGGGGAAAATTCATGTTAATATATAAAAGGTTACATTTTTATTCTATTCACTTTCTTGTCAAGGCTTTTCACAGAAACAAGTTTGTTTTTTTTGTTTTTTTTACATACTACTTGCCAAAGACCTATACTTCACTTACATGCCATACTTTACAGGTTTTTTTTTCCTGTCCTTAAGTCTTTTCTTCGATGGGGTCTGATAATATATTGTTCATAGCCTAGTTTATTAAAACATCTGTAAAAACACAGATTTGTTTTTATTCTTTGAAGATATTTTGACAGTAGTTGACATTTTTTCTGACTTATGGAGTGATAAAAACAGTTATTCAAAGATTCTTCTGTAAAATACCTTTATCTCGCTTATTATCAACAAAATGTAACAAGAAAGTTGAACGTGGTGTTATTCAATGTTCAGATTTTTGTTCTAAAAGTCTAAGAACATTTGTGCATATTTAATGAGATGACATCTAATTTGTATGTTTAAATACATTAAGAGAAAATCTCTTGTGTATTGTGACAGTCTCTTAGGTTTTTGATATATTTATTTGCTGCACAGTCGCACAGTCACAGTCAGGTGTTGTTTCCCACCTTCTCGTTGATGTTGACAGTTTAGAAGCAATATCTTTCTGTAACCTAAACCATACCTTTACCAAATGCAGAAGTCACCCATCTTTGTTTTTCCCACAATATAATAATGTATATGGATGCCTACACTAATCAGCATGCATCCACTTTAAATGAGATTAAAGAAAAGTCACAGCAGTGTTATACAGAACACTAGATGTGACCTTTCGTTAGCTATACTGGCTAGAAAAATATGAGCAGTGAATATGAATGATAAGGCTCTCCTTTCTCCTCACAGTAATTGTCAAGGTGCCTTTTAGTCCCTTAATTAAGCGGCCTATAATAAAGACTGTAGCTGCACTGGGCGACCCCTTTAGTTAAGACAGTCTGTAACCTAAAGACCTTGGCATAAATAGAAAAAGTATATGATCACGCGCGCAAAACAGACTGTATAGTACAACTTTGTTGAGCTAATTAACACCATTTCAAATTAATTATATTTTTGATCAAGTATATTACTGAGAAAACAAAAAGGACTGTCAAGAGAGACAGCTAAGAACTAGTTCAAGCAGTGACTGAGAAATGTGGATAAGCAGACACTGCTTGTCATATGTATATTTGCAAATTGTTGTAGCAATTGAATTACACTGTGTAAATGAGCAGATTAAAGAAAAAAACAGAGAATCAGACACTTCAGATTCTGGCTCATCTACTGTAGCTGTCACACATTTAACATATTTATAAGTTTAAAAAAATAAGTTAAATGTGTTAGAATATGATGCTGATTTTCCTTTTTATTAACATCATGCTAAACACTGTTTATACTCTGTTTTTTTTTACTTGTTCATAGCTTTAATGAAAGAGTGATTTTACTCCCTGCTGATTTTAAATTTCACCACCAATAATTTCTAATACACTAATTACTATTCCTGTTATTGTGCTCCAACTTGCAGCAGCGTATACTTAAGTGAAACATAATTATAATGAGGACCTGACCTCATCAGAAAAAGAGTTACAAATACTCCTCAGCATCACCAGAGGAATACTAGTGGTAGTAATTACTACTCAAGTGCCTCCATGTTGTTCATCTCTCTCCAAACAGATCAACCAGTGATTTTCCCCAAATAGTCATTCAATAATCATAGCTTACATTATTTTTTAAAACAATCATGGACCTTTGTGACTATATTAACAGTCAAAATGATATGGCTGCATGAGGTTTGTCACTGCTTATAGACATCACGGTTTTCATCAAAACTGATGTTGTGAGCAATGTAGCTTAGGTAATTGTTTAACTGTGGTTCACAAAGGAACATGAGTGGGACAACTCACTGTGGAATACATGCCCTCATAAAAGGGAAGGCAGCTAATAAGACATTACCTGTGTTCCAAATTACATACTTTTTTCATTTTAGCACTGTACTGCAGCTGCCCTGTGTCTGCAGAATGCAGACAAGTGGGACATAGCATTTCATCACAACATTGCACCTCAAACTTTGACCCTTTTGCTCATAAATCTGTCGCAATCTGTGGTGCAAAGTTTGATGGATTAATTTTACACAAGAGTCACAAAAAAATATGTTTACCTAACACATGTATGTGCTGTAATCTGTCAGTGATCTGTCATTCGTCTGTGCTCTCTAGACAGCTCAGTTGGTGTGACATATCATCTGCTGTGCAAGGGATTGTGGGTCAGAGGAGTCAGAAAAAGCATGCGTACTTGCATATTACAAAATAGACTTGATGTAGCAGGACATCCTGGCATTTTTTGTATGCTGCATTTCATATGCTAATTGGGACATATTTAATCTTTTCTTTCCAAAAAGTGTTGAATTATGGGTATTGGAACACACACTATGCTTAAAAATTTAAATGTATTATATGATTACATCTGGATCAATTAATAACTTTAAATTGGGGCTTCAGTCTTGTCAAAATTGTCTCTCAAATTCTTGCATAAACTGTTAAAATATATTTCGTACATTTTCTTTTTCGAAGAAGTCAGAAAAACAGTGATGAAATTAAAATTTGTGACTAATATTCTGATTCATTTCTGATGTTTTTTTTCTGCTACCATCTCTACGCATGAGTGAACAAAATAAATTAGAAGTTGTTTCAAATTTTAATGTCATCTGGTTCAACACTGCCAACTGTAACCTCAAACAAAGAGACTCCACTTTAGAGTGTCAACAAAAACTGAACACTAATTCTTTCCTCATTTTTTTGTAATTATTGTATTAGATCCAGTGTAATGTTTGTTTTCATTTCTTTTTTTTTGAGCCCTGGTACCCCCATGGTGCATTGCAGTTTTTTCATTTGTTGTAGCGATTAAAGGAGAAATTAGGATTTTTTATTTGTTTGGCACTAAAAGTCTTTCCATAAATGCAAATGAAGCTTAATGAAAGTGTGAGATAGCATGTTTATACAACTCAAATGTCCTTTTTAACAAACAAACATAACTCTTTACTTTAAAGGTGTCATCGATACAGGAGATGAAGACCTTGGTCTCTTTCATGACTCAGGGTTGGGGGAGTTTTCTCTACATTTAATATTAGCTTGGAGTCACTGGGAAGGTTGTGGCTCCATCAGCCCAATTTCGGGTTGCAAAGTCAGTTTTGTCAAGAACGGATTACATAAGAGGATTTAGACAAATATCCTGAGTTCATAACAAACCACTGCCAGGACCGCAGTGTGATGTTTAGAGGACTACATGAAAGAACTGAGGACCTCTGTCCTGTACCAGATGCATCACTGGGTTTCCAACAAGACAAGAAGAAGGTTAAAGCATCTTTCTTATTCCCCCTAATGATGGGAGCATTCACCCTTTACTCTCACCAAACTCTGCCTTTGAGATCCTTTAAAGGATGCGTTTCCATGCAATGTGGAAAAACAAATCATCAAGGTAAACTTGAGCTTCAGTTCTTTGTACACAAATAAACTACCCAAATAAAAGGTTTTTAAAGGACTTTGAGGCTCACATATCTTGCTGAAAGATAACCAATAAAAATAGCAGAAAACAAAAGGTGATAAAGAACAACACACAGCACTTACTCAAACAACGGTCAAGGACTATTCCTTTAAACTACTGGCATGTCTGGGATTATGTCAGATAACTGAGGCCTGTAAGGGAGTTGAACTTAAACAAGATCTCTTCCTTGCCTGGCTTCACTTAAACTAATAGGCACAGTCCAGCTAAGCTGTCACACAAAAGTTGTTATCAACTCCGTAAATCAACCAAGGGTTTATCCATCTAGACATAAAGCAGGTTAGATGTTCAAGACAGGTTACCAAGGCGATGTACCCCAGTTAGAAGTAATCCACCTTTGTAAGACTGAAAACCCAGAGTTAAACCTGAAGTTGCCTTGCTAACCACAAAACCTGCCTTGTATCACAGGCCTGTGTTCAGCTCTGCAAGGAGCAAACACAGACACTTCTCTGAGGTAGCAGCTCAATAGTGTGCAGAAAAACCTGATCCTCACTGACACAGCTGCAAACCTGCAGGCACATCAGGAAATGCCCTAAAAAAAGATAACAGAAACCAAAAAAAAAAGGAGAGAAGTCAACTTTGTGAGCGACTTTGCCCAGACAGAAGAGTTGTTTAAAAGTTTGACATTTCTGAAACCCTGAGCCTTTGCTGTGTATTCACAAACACATTTCAAATGCCCTGATGAAATAAATGAGGTAACAAAAAGGAGGGTGAGAAAAGAACAGAATCTGGAAAGCACAAACACAAAGCAAGAAGCCAGCTTTGCAACTGGGACGAACTGACAGAGCACAGGTGGAAATGAATGCTGCTGGGCTGATAAAGGAAAATGAGAAGCAGGTGAGCAAGTGGGTGGGGAAGGTCAGAAAACAGTGGGGTCGATGAGGGAAAGTGAACACATCTGAGGAGGTGGGGAAGGAAGGTCAGGTGACTAGGACTGGAGGGAGAGAGGCTATGGGAGGAGAGAGATTTTAGGACCAAAACAAAAGAAAAATATTTATTTTGTACATGCAGGGCACATGTTTTACATTTCTTTGGTTTACCATTTCTGATCATCTCACCTGACACAACCCCACAGTGAAATGAAAAAAATGAAAAAAAAAGCTCACTGCCAACAACATTTAATCATAAATTCCTTGTTACTCTGTGTGTTAGTAGCTTTTTTTCTCCTACTAGTCTTCAGAAGTCACAGTGTGCAGAAAGAAAGGAAAGTTAAAGCAATGGAATGAGGAGAGGGTCACC
>JAPZDZ010000003.1:9843603-9868626 GCA_029783805.1 Acanthurus tennentii
AGAGTTTAAAAACACGTTTTAGCCTTTAGCTAATACAGTTATCTCTTCAACAAATTTGACAAATTAATAATGACATTGTGAAACTGAAAAAAATGAATTGATGGTGACAACCTGTGACACTGTTAGCGATTGCTTAAAAGGTCTTATTATGTATTTGTCAGTCTACATGAAATACAGAAACCATTTGACCCATTAAGGTCATAATACTAATTCTATTACAAAAATGCGATCAAAATACAAGATAAAAGAACTACAACATGTTTTTTACACATTAACACATTTTTATTTTTGATTCTTTGATCATCTGAAGTGTTTTAATTATTGTTAAATAGTATTTAGATGCTGCAAGAGGAAACACTTATGTCTATGCAAACCTAGCATCAAAAAAAAAATTCATATTTTATATTATATATATATATAATGTTTATATATAAAATATATCCATTTCAGCAACTCAAGCAAGTATCAGAGGGTAAAATACCCTAGAATACTGTTTCAGTATTGGTCCCATTGCTGTAATGAAACTAAAAAGTTCAAATAATGTTTTAGACAAAAAATAATATAAATCTAATGAAAATCAGTGGGGCAAGACAAGACTAACCTGCATGAAGGCTTCACAAACATACAAGATATAAGTGAACCAATCAGAAGCAACTTTGAGTGAGGTTCCTTCTCCAAGCACACTTGGACATGTGAACAGGAGGAGGCCGGTGATCGGTTCCTGCAAGAAGTGGATAACCTATTCTACTCGAGCCACTGTTGCTCCAGGAACATCTAGTCTAGGATTGCTAGTTTTTCTTTGCTAATGTCCTGTCTCTATGAAACCTGCTGCACTAACTGAGCACAAAGTCCCAAAACTATTCACATCTGGACTCTATCTATTTACAGTCACTGGAAGATAATGCAGCAACCAGACATCAAAAAAACAAACTGTTTGTTTTCAAGTTTTGTTGTAATGACATTATTTAGCCATTATGGACCAAAGGCCCTCTTCACTGACGATTTAAATTTATAAGTGATGTCATACTCCATACAGTAAATGTCAAATTACAGTTTAATGTAATTCTTTCAGGGAGTAAGAAAAGCAGGCATCACCCACTGCCCTCAAGGAAAATCTATGGAATAAACGCTACGAGTTATGTATTTATAAGCTTTTCTGGGCGGCTCTACTCAGAATTCTCCTCATGCACAGATTATAAGTCAGACCTTTCTCCAAAAGCTTGATGCAGCCATGCAAACAGATCCAAGCCTCAGATTCAACTCAGAATGCAGGCCTGACCTTTTTTGTCTGGAATATAAGAGGTTTTAGAATAAACTTTACATGGGCTTTTATTTCTAACATGTTATAGATATGACAGCACATGCTTATTTGTTTTGCCGGGTGCAAGCTGTTGTTAGTCCAATGACAGGAAGTAGTGACAACACTGATGTAGAGTGATGGATGCAAAATGCAGTGCAAAACACCACAGCAGTGATCACTCACTACTCACCCCAAAGATGTCATCAAAAATCAAGAAAAACAAGAATAGCACAAATTATTGGAAGCACACCCATTAAAATACTATGAGCATCAAAAGTATTTCTGTAAAATTTTAAAAATTGCTTTTGTTTTTTGTTTTTTTATTATTTAGAACCATTTTATTCTAGATTTCATATTGTTCTAAAATAATGAGGCTGCAAAAAACAGTGTCCCTGAAACTCAAAGTTCTCGCCAGTTTAAAAAATCACTGACAGCCATTAGTCATTAGGGATTGTAAGTTTGCATGTTTATTTATTAAAACTGCCTTTTTTTCTTCTTTTTTTACCAGTTGACTCTGCACTTAGATCAGTTCCTTGTTGAGCTTGGACTTCTTTGGTGATTTAAGGAAAAGGGAGTCCCTTCTTTTTATTCCCTCGAGCCGTGTTGTCTGTCAGTGGGCACATCAGAGCTGTCACTCACAAGGAGCACCAGAGCATGAACTGGTAAGACATCAGAGATGTCACTGTCCTGCACTGACGACTGCTACAGCTCCTCCCAAAAGTGCTCTTTAGAGCCAAAATTATAGTCATCAATTTTATAATAGCATGATTTATAATCATTCTAAAACCTTTCGTTTATCATTTGTTTATTTATTTCATGAACTGGAATCTGAAATCCAATATTGCCATTTCTTGACATGTTCTTATGTTTTAAATTACCAGGTAGAGCTTTTGTGTCGCTCATATGTCTTCTTTCTGCTTGGGGCTTGCAGTTTTCCCCTTTTTTTACATTGCCTCGAACTTGAACTGATATTAATGCATGTTCTGTCTGCCTTTGCCTTGTGCACACACCTTCTCAATCTCCTGTCCATTATTGATGTTGCTCCCTCCGGCCATCATTTACAGGGCTTCTGTCTATACCCCACCAAACCCTATTATTGCCACAAACAGTACTAGCAATGATCACCAGCTGTTGTATTTAAGGATTCCTGCTGGAATGACAAACCATCTCAAGGCACACATCAAGGTGTAGATGGACTCTGTGATGGTTATTCAGCGCGAAATACCCATGGTATCCTCTTCCACAAGAAATACATTATAGCCATGTAGGTTTCAATGCTGTAAGATGGAGCTGAATTAAATGTTTGATGTTTGTGTGTCAGAGAGAGTGCATATGAGGTTCAATCCACCAGAAGGTCCCCTCAGTGTAATTTTTCCAAAGGCAACACTAGCATGCACACTGTGACTTCTGTGTAGTTTTATTGGAGCTCTGATTTAAGTTCGATAACACAATCAGTTATTTTCTCCTCATCATGCTGAGGAGACCATTTCATCGCCCTCCCTTTACTCTAATTCACTGCCAGTTTCAATTAAGAGTCATAATTACTTTTCTCCCTGCCTGGTAAAATGAGTCCGTTCAGTTTGATAAAAGATGACACTGCCAGTTGTTTCAGAATTTCGATTAAATACACTCCAGAGCCCGTTTAGTGTATGCAACTCAAGGATAAAAACATAAAAAATCTACATTAAGTAACATGACATCCATGGAATTGCACTTCTTTTGTCATGTCAGCTAATCGGTGATCTTTATTCTAGCTGTAATGTTGTTCAATAAGTTGCTATGGAGTAAGACCAAGTGATTAAGCTCCATAGTCCATTAATTGCTAAGGAATGCATAAGATACAGAGGGTAAGTCTATCAATTAAATTTAAATCTTTAGAATACAAAAACTTCAGGTTATGACCATCTAAAAACCAATTCAGTCTATCTTGTGAAGAGTAGAGATACAGCAATCACAAAAATGCATCACTGCTTCTATTTGAAGCCTGAATTTTTTCTGTAATCAGCCACACTTGTATATGTGAGTATCTATAAACATCTGTTTAAGATGGCTCCTTATCTTAAAGCATTCTGAAAAAACAGCTGGATACCAACACATCTATGGCTTTGCATAGAAAATGCAGAATGAAAAAGGCTCCTCATCCTTAAAGTAGGCTCAATGATATAAAAAGCCGTTGGCTTGGAGTTACCACGGTGTGAACTCTCTTCTCAGTGGGAGATGAAACATACTTGCCAGCAGCAGCGTGGTGAACAGTGCAAACAGGACGCTTCCACTGATGAAACTTTCTCGAAGAGGTACAGGATGATCGAAATTTTATTAACAGATGAGAGCAACTGCACGTTTGGATAGCAGCATGACGGTGTCTCTGGAGATTTTTCATCTGGCTCAGAGCAAATATCTGAGCTTGCAGAATCTGCACAAGAACAGCATGTAGAGAAAAGGAGTACACAGCATTACAGTGGAGAAATACGGTGCAGAGGCTACAGACACATTATGCTTCATTAAAAAAGAAATAAAACTTCTATTTACAAATAAAGGAGTAAAATGAGAAGACTGGTTTAAAGTGTTCAGTGTCTAAAAATCTTCTTGTGTAAGAACAGAGACTTTCATTAGTGTAGCTGTCACTGTGAGGTTGCAAGGTCAGACACGATGAACTTTCAGAAATCACGTCTTCCAGTCAAGAATTGTCATGTGCATAACCTTCCACACAGCCTAATCTTGTAAGTTTTCATACTGAGATTATATTTACACAAACTACATAGATCATTTTAATTGGCTTAAGACGTGTTGAATTTTGTTACCTTCATGCAGAGTCAGGCCTGCTGTTTCCCTTTTCTCTAGTCTTTGTGCTAACCGTGCCACTTAGCATGCAAATCCTACAGTGGTATTGATGTACAGTTACTCTACATGACTGTAAGGGTTTTTTCCCCCAAAATTGTTGAATTGTGCCTTTATATTACAAATTGTAATGAGGTTTTGCAGCTCCTAACCAGCAAAATTATTCCAAATATTGGAATGGTGATGATTCGTTCATGTATTATTCATCTCCTCTTCCATTTCTTAAGCAATTAATTTATTTTTTAATTTATTACAATCAAAGACGTAGCACCCTTCACACCTTCGACAGCAATGGTAAGACATACAGGTTGCAATAGTTATATATATTTTTTATCACAGTGGTCACTGTTGACCTTGATATAAAGTGTGGTTTTGTTTACACAAAAATCTTTCCACTTCACTTAGGAGTTTATAGTTTGTGTGTTTTGACAGCAGCCCAGAGATTAAATTGTTTCTGTCACCATTCTGCTTTAATACATCGCATGGTGGCATATGGAACAAAAAGTAATGGTAACCTGAAGTTTTGTTGAGAAATGGTTTTTCTGTGTCCCACGGGTCTGTCTGTGACAGCTAAAAAGAAGTTCTCAAACTCCCCAGCTCAAACTAAGGTCATTAAAAAGTGTTGCCTCTGCTCTAAGCTTGGAGGCAGAAAAATGCAGAATTATTTTTAAAAGATGACTGTAGGGTCAAAACTGTTTTTTTTTTTCGGGTGTTTTGAATTTGAGTTTGTCTCTTTCAAAGCCACATTCACACTCAAAATTCGATGTACCAGACATTTTAAATCTGGGAACATTTTGCAATAAATACTGCTCACAGATTTTTTTCTTGATTATCATCTTTCTTTATGTTAATCAAAAATTTCAACCCTGATCTGATACGAAAACCAATAACCATAGGCTTTAAATGTCAATCTGACTTTGAAAACAGGTTGTGTATGCATGTTACTTGTTAATTTCATATATTTATTCCATATATATCTGAGGATGTATTCTCATCCATGTTATAATGCTGATCTTTCTCCTTTTTACTAAGATTTTTGATGAGGATACACTCACAACATCTGAATCACCTTACTATATTTAAAAGAAAAACCGAGTAATTTAATGTTTTATATGTCTATTATTACTGTCCAGTAACTGGTAAACATCATCAGAAATCTTAGTATTAAATTATATAATCAAGCAAACCACATGAAACACGATTGTCCTGTGGTCTGGATCATTTCAAGTTTAACATTGTTTTCCTGTTAATGTTGAAATTGGCTGTTGTTATATGTTATTTCCCAAGTATCTTGATTCAATCATAAATTGAACAGTTGCAATATGTGATGTGGTTTTTAGGTTTTTATTACATTTAGTCTGGTGTCCATGTTTTTCTGTTTTGAGGATTTCTCAAAGAGCTTTTGTCATGATTTATTGTATAACAGCCTAAATTGGATGCCAAAATGCAGGCTGTGAATTGTCAGTGACATATGGAAAAACACCATAAGTTATGCGTAAAGATTCTTTCCTAAACTCTTAATACACATTTTCCTTTTCCATGCTACTATCTCATTGCATTGCATGAATCTGATGATGGAGAGAGAGGTCTTTTTTGTTGATATGGAGCATCGTGTCCTCCTTTCCTTTGGGCAGAGTTGGCATAGGCCTGCTTGACTCATTAATCTGTTAGATTGGAACAGTCAGAACATTCGAAAGCCATGTCCCCGTCTCCCGCAGTGTGATTCCTCTGATGAAACTGCTTCTTTGGGTTTCAGTGGGGCCAAGAGAGGCTGTAACTTATGTTTTCAATTACAAGGATATTCCATTTCTCAAGTTGCACATTGCATGCTGCATCTGTCTGTGCTATTTGCATAAACATCCTCTGGTTTTATCCGTCACAATCCAGTCCAGGTCTACTGAGAGATCGTTCCATGTCCCCACTTTAACTCTGCAGCTTGTTCTGTAGCCTCTGACTAAAATAAGAAGTAAAAGACCCCTAATATCTTGTTAGAGCCTTTTCACAATAGAGTGGCTGAACACGTTTTAATAATATAAGTCCAAATACAAAAAAAGCACAGTTCACTTTATGTTAAAGTATAGCAGCCTCCTGCTTAACAGAGGCTGGAGACAAGAGAACAACCACCCTAAAGTCTGCAGGTTTGACCCTCATACATGAATGACCACCTGACCACCTGACCACCCTGCCTTGTCCAAGTCCACCAGAATCAAAACCTTCGTCATGATGTCTGTGTTTATCTTTTATTCATCTGTTAGCAGACCTGATCTGGTCACAGGATCATTTACTCTGCACTGTCAAGTTGGACTCATCATCATGCTACACAGCAGTAATGATGCGGATGTTTGTGTTTTCAGGTTTTTGAAAAATGAATGTACAGGTACATTTTGATGTATGGCATGGGTGGTCAGAATTCATGGTGAATTATCTTGGCAGGCATTACTTTATGTAAATTTCATTGAGACACTCTGTGTAGGAGTTCAGCCTATTGACTGTATCACAAGGCGAACCAGCCAGTCTGAAAAAGAACTTATTGATCGGTGTTGGCTTTTGGCCATTTGGTCCAGTCAGCTAAAAATGTGCCTACAGCACAAACAGCAACCATCTCATATTTCTCTCAAGTGCTCTTGTCTGTTTGAGATGCATAACCCCAATTTGCATTTTTCCACTGTCCGAGATAGAGACGCTGGCCAGAGAAGAATTATAAGAGGAAGCTGAAAATTAACAACTCATGCCCGAAATGTGGAGAAGACTGACAGCCCGGCTTCTCTGAGCCAGTCCCCAGAGCCAGTTCTTTGCCCAAATGGTGAGTTTCTTGAGCACCTCCAAGATTTTTCTTGCAGTCTTCACTCAATTCAAACCCTGGTAACATGCCCAGCAAGTCCTCAAATTCAAATCACCCTCTGCTGCTAGTGTTGAGAATTCAATGGTTTGGTATGCTATCAAATAAATTTAAATCTGCAGCCTCATAAGAACATATTCTGAAATATTAACCAGCAACTTTTGCAAAATAACAATGAAAAAAAAAAAAACTTGCTTAATTCAAACTTATGTTGAAAACAGTGGCCAGATAATCAAGACATGCTACTCAGATGAAACGAGAACGGTGTTTTCTAGCAAATTCCAAGTCTCAGCAGACTCTAAAATGGGAAATACAACATGACAACATATTCGAAGCAAGAGAAAATTCAGTAGTTATATAATCTTACTCAAGAGAAATGTGTCAAACCACATTAGTAAACACAGTAACTGTTTAATACCCTTGCCAAGTGAGGCGACGTGGTTTGCTCTTTTGCAGCGTCCAACATGTTTAGTTACAAAAAAATTGTGATATTTGTTTTACAGCATGGCAGCAACGTAGCTTTGATGTCTTGTTGTTGAACAGCAGTTGTCTGTCATTATATGCTTGTATCTTGTACTCTTATATCTAATATATTTGATCTGTTGCAAAAGGCTGTAATGAATATTTAGATGATCAAACGCGAATACAGAGTGGCCACGTCTCAGTAGTGATGAGGTTGAGAGGCCTGTTGAAATGCACAGTAGTATCCTGTGTGCAGACAGAGCAGACTAGAGTTGTGCAGCTATGTATACTAATGCCACTGAGTTCCCAAATAAGAGCAGTGGAGGAAGGGCTGACCAAATCCAAAATCTTGCTGCGTAAAACAATGTCGTTTCCTGCATGCCGTATTGATTTCTGTGCTTGAATTGACCAAATGGATGACCATTTGCTTCTTAAAGGAGCAGCAGCTGTTGCTCTTCTTCATCACCTCTTTAACGCACATCCTTGTTGTTTTTCCGCATCCTGATAAATATAGAATATGAGTGCATTAAAGATTTTTCACAGCTCAGCGGGGTTGACTGCAAATAAATCATTAACTCATTTCACAGGGAGCAAAAACAGATATTTGCAGAGAGGTGCTTTATCTTTTCTAATGTGATAGAGGAGACTAACAGCCCATATTGAGCAAGTAGCATCACTGCTATTATGCTGCTTTCTTGTTCATTCATAAACCTGACCAAGCATCAATTTAATGGCCTTGAATCTTCCATTTTATGTCATTCAGGGGTTCTAAATTACCTATATATTTTAAAATACATAGTAACAAGTCTGCAGCATATGCCAAGCTAATACGCTTCAAGTATTGTTTTGATGGATCTGATGATGTGGAGGTAATTTGTTGTTGGAGAGGAGATTAGACTTCACTATCTGACAGGTGAATCAGTGTGGACTCAGGACAGCCCCCTTCCCTCCTGCGCCATCTTCCAACACCCAACCATCTTCATTTTTAGTATTTACCATTTATCATCAGTCTGTCTATGGATTCCCGACAAGTCCATTAAGAAAGAGACACCTTAATGGCACTCTGCTGATGATGGAGAATCCCTTGTCTGATGAGAAAGGTGAAAAAGACTAAAATTTGTAACATCACTTTGACCTTTGGGTCTTTTGCAGTCACAAAGTTGGGGGGTGGGAGATGGGGGGGTGGGGAGGTAGATTGCTATTACTATTGCTATTACTCTCCCAAATCTCTGAACCGTCAGAGATTAACTAACAGAAGTTTTTTTTTTAAAGAAATGCAAGGTTGTTCTGATTGTCTTTTATACAGTTTCATTAATGATTTATGAGAAATAGTTTTACACCGTGGAAATAATCTCTTTGTGGAACTGTAGTTCATTTCAGGTTCCTGTCCTTCTCGCATGCTGACTACAAGCTGAAAGAGCTTACCTAAACATATTTTCCACAATATAATCAGAGCTGCTATAGAAGAAAAGATGACACAATGAAAAACCTTGAGTAAAGACCATGAAAGAGGACATTAAGGTAAAGAAAAAAACATTAAACAAGCACAGGGGACTAGAAAAGAGAAACAAAGGAAAAAAGGCTGCATATGGATGAAGGAGGCCTACGGTGGTTCGACTGGCTGGAGCCAAGAGCCACGGCTGAGTACTCGCCACTAAAGATAACAACATCACCCCAGCTAGATTACAGGCCCCAGTGATGGGCTGAAGGCCCAGGCAGAGATTAACACTGGCGTTCAGGTCTTTCTGGGACCTCGTCCCAGTGCTAACACTTACAGAATGAGATCTCTACTGGAGTACACAGCTGAAGCCAGACCGCCTGTCCAATAAAGACTAAATGATCAGGTAATCTGGTTTACACGGCGGCTGAATGGCAACAAGCTCCATTGTGGTTGATAGCTGCCAAAGGTAAGCCCTGCTGTGCCCTGTTATAACATGGGACTGTGGAGATAAACTAAGTCAATTAAGCCCTAATGCACAAGGCAGGATCCAAATAAAAAACTAAAAGGATGAGAATATGTCTTATATGTATAAATATATATTTTAGCACCGCATGTTTTTATGTTGCTCCTGTTAAATTGTTAAATCACACAGTTGCCAATATTGATTTACTTAATGCACATAATTTACATCCATTTATGAGCACACACTCACTGTGCAACAGTAATTGTTAGGTTGTCAAGCTGGTTTTGGCTCATGATAAATCCAAACTATAAGACTAGCTAGTTTGTCTTCCTACATGTTGCATAATATGTGAAAGGGTGACTTTATCTTTCTAAGGTGAATGAAATCTTCCCAATCTGGAGGAATGTGTGTGTGTGGATAACTCATTAGCTTAAAAGCTTAAGAACAAAGATAGCAGAAGCTACAAGTGTCTCATACTGCCAAAATTATCTAAAGTTAAGGCTTATGTTAATAAACACCCACACACGTGCCCCCTCTTCCAATACACACACACAAATACAAACTACTCAATGGAATATTAGAATAATACCTTAAAAACTGCCTCACTTAAAAAAAAGGGAAAAAGCTTTTTATTTATTTAACTGCCACTGAGGCACAGTATGAATGCCACAGAGGAAAGACATATGTTGAAATATGGGTAAAAATGGAGATTTATCAACACTGACAGGCAAAAAGCTCACTGAATTGAAAAAAAGGGAATGTGAAACAAAAGAGACAGATTATCTCACCTACGTTACATTACGTTAAATGTATCCTACGTTTCCCCAACTTAGACTTCGATCAAACCACATTGTCTTGTGTGCATTAGATCTGTCTCATGAAAATGATTCATTTCAAATGTCAGGCAATATCTCAACCTCGGGGGTAAGTTAACACCGCGGAACTGTGGTGGTATCAACTAAATTACACTCACCTCTCTGAACTCACTCCATACAGCACAGCAACCCCAGCTGAGGAGCTGACCTGAAACACATTACCTAAGTAATGGTGCAGCCGTAACTGATGGCAGTGGTTGTTGGCAGGCACTCCACATTCTGCAAACTCTGCACTCACCAGGACACCACCACCATTAAAGTTAAATATGTACTGTCTCATACGGTTCAAGACTCAAATAAGATCCAATTCAAGTGACCAAGACATAGCATTTAAGTTTAAGTGTGCGTTCCTGGCAGAGGGATAAATCCCATTATGTTATAGCAACCATGCTACATAAAATTCATTCACACTTACATACCATACTCAAACAGATCCTGGTGACAGGATTGTTAATCTCAAACAACCATTAGCATCATCAACTTGCAATAACCCTACATGACTTATACAAAATGAAGTTGCATACTACTGATTTAATTTTCCATATGCGTTTTAGAAGAAATGTAATTGCTGTTTCAATCTCGCTCACCAGCAGCAAAAGGAGAATATTGTGGATGTGAAGTGGACAATGATGCATATAAAGCACAGGGCTTTGACACCAGAGACACAAGTTTCATAAAATGTAATGTCATTATGAAGATTTTGTTTTGGCAATGAACTGCTTGCATAAATATTAAAGCCTCCTTGTTATGTTGATATGTAACCAAGTCAGTGCAGCGTGACATTTTGCTCTGATTCTAGCTGTCTGTTCTGATAAATTAGTTGTATATGAACATTATCTGTAGGGGGCAGAGTTTTTAATAACTGCACAAGAAGCAACAAGAGACGCAGTGGCAGCAGGCCACAGGCAGTGGCGACAATTAAAATGATTTTTCCAATCATCCAGTTTTTTTTTCTAAGTAACCGTAGCTCTAGCTTTGAACATGTGTAATGCAAGAGCTACAGCACATGGCACCTTCATCTTTAAAAAACATTAAAGCTAGAATTTCTTAGCAGGGGTTAGGATATTTTTTTAGGCTTAAGATCTCCTCACCCAGGTTGAGTTGTCACTATTGCTTCATATCTGACAGAGCTGTCAACTTGTTACAATTAATTTCCGTCTCCAGTCTGAAATGGTGTCCACTCTGACCGATTTCCATGGAGGAGGCTGATTCGATTTTCCTGAACCAGTCACTACAGGTTTCCATCTAAATTTGATCTAAATCTAATGTCATTTTAAGTCAACACTAAGGCATAGTGATGCCATACTGGTTTTGCCTGAGTTTTTAAAGTGAAGAGATGTTAAAACAAACCATGGTGGTGACTGAAGAACAGCCTCAATAGCAGCTCCTATCTCGTCTCTAGCTGTGCAGTTGTTGTTATTACTCCTTCTTGGTTCTGTCGCACGGCTTGATGAAGCTTGACAACTGCGTTAGTCCGCCCATGGCGCTAATTGGCTGTTCGCTTCCCCCTCATTGGATCAATTTCTTTTTCAGCCGAGAAACCGCTCTTTCATGTCATGATGCAAGAGGAATCAGTCAGCTCATTGGAGTGGGTGGATCCAAAGGTCTGCACCCAGGGAATTGTCACTGGACATTTACAAGTTAATATCTCAATGAATACACAGTTCATCCCTGTTTTACATCCTCCTTTATTGTATGACAGTAAGGAAGTGTTTCAGCAGTTGAGTAAGCTCGGCTACGGTTCAGATGTTGAATACCGATGACACGCGACATTTCCAGATACTGGACTGGTACTTTAAATATTTAATGTGTTCAAATTGGAGGCATGCATGGAAATGAAATCATGAATACGCTTATCTTAAACTCAAATCTGGTTAGCCTTAGATCAACAAGCATGACCCAGTGGGAGCGAACAAGGATGGGGGGGCTTGGCTCCCGCTTATTCAGTTTGTATAAGATGTATTCATTTCTTTTTGTGCAAAATACACAGTTCAGTACTTGTTGTCTATTGCTTGTGATGTCGGTTGTGACTGTGCTGCTGTGTGACTCTCTGAGTATGTGCTTTGCTTTCAGAATGGGTTCACATATTTCTATGTGCCCGTCAGAGTCTGTGTATTGGCTCTGAGGAAAAGACTCAGCAAACAGTGACTGAAACGCCTCTCCTCTGAGAATATAGTAGCTAATAGCAATCCCAGTCCTTGAGTTTTGAGGTTATCCCATTCAATCACCCGTTTCCACTTCAGCAGACCCATTACTGGGCTGCAAAAAGACCCCGGCACTGTGGTATGGCATGCAATAGGATGTGTGGATCTTACACTGAATACCATCTCTTTAAGTTTAAGTTAAGTTAAAACCATATGAAATAATCCTGCTAAATAGGATATTTAATTATAAAATGTTGTGTGTTTTAAGGCATCAAACATTTACATCACTCATTGGAATAAAGCTAAATAAGACGGCTATGTGGAAAACAGGCTGAAATGTTGTGCCATCTGTGCTCTGTGCCAAAGGGAGACTCCTCCTATTCACAGTGCTGTGATTTCCTTTGCATCCTAGCCCAAGGTGACTGACACTTACACAGTGGCAGTGCAGCATGCTCAGAGAGCCATGGCTTAGATTCTGACAGTATCACAAAGGTTTTGACAGGACATGACCCCGCTGAGAATAAAATGCCTGGCTCACGTTGAGGAATTTGCAAGTTCTTGTTTTTTAGAGGGCAGCATTTTTGAGCCTTTAACAAAACCAAATGAATCAAAAGAAATTAATTTATTTATTTGGGGAAAAAATGTTTTGTTTTTTTTTTATAGCTTGATCGTAGTGTCAAATATAAAGTGTAAACAATGATGCTGCAAATATTGAACCTTTTTATTTCTTTATTAAAAATCCATGAAGCATTCAATGTCATGATTAAAGTTAGGCTACAATATCCACACCTTGGCAACACTCAGATGGACCCATCATTCTGTAAAGTTTTATTCCTCTTAAAATGCTGAAGCCAGCAAACTAGCTTTCAGTACTTGAGTGCTTATTGTGAGTACTTATTCTTGGCAAATGTTTTCTATGATATTTCAACATAATGTGTAAGACAAGTTTAGTGTGCAAGACAACTCTTGCAGTATTGTATTCATTACACAGCTAGCATTAGCTGAGCATTAGTCCATCTTTCACAGGTCCAAATCTACAAAATGCAAATGATCAGACTTTTAAAACTCACAGCAGCAGGTAGCTAGTTGTTAAATTCTCCAACACTCCAAACAATTATTCTAACAGATGCAGTTCCCCAAAAAAAAGCCAGCTGGGTGTGGTCAAAGAGAGGTGGTTGTTGGTAGCAAGAGAGTGATCTGACAGTAACCACCCAAGATGGAAAAGGTTACTGTCATCCAGGAGAAAATTCACATTTTCACATTAAATGCAACACTTAGGAAAAAAACACTGTGTTACAGGCTTGCTGGCCTGAAAGTTAGGATTTATCACAAGGCTAGTTTAGCATAGTAATGTAAAATGTGAGCGTAGAGCAGCAGATATTTTTCTTTCTTCTATGTTTTGTCTTTTAATTGCTCTACTGCTCTCCTGATGGTCTCATTCAAGACCTTCCAATATGGCAGGACTGGCTGCCGGTATTCCAAGGTTTTATGAGCTTTGTGTGACAGCTCTTCTCTATCCCTTCTCTCTGTACCTACCTGATTCTAACACTGCTTGACACTTCTGCTGATGCATAATTCAGTGAGGAACTAATTACCCTGGCAGCTGGTACAAAGAAATTTCCTCCCTGCCTTACTGTTGCAGCAGCCCCTCATACTTTGTCAACAGCAAATTTCCTGCTGCCGGGCACAGTACCACACACAGCAGAGTTAAACTACATCTCTCTTAAGTACCAACTCTTTGTATGGACCTGAAATTAAGTTTCTTTTAAGAATGTTTTAATGGACACTGTGACATGCAAGAAAATCCACACGTGAGACCCAGATGAATAAAACATTATTGGCAGTTTCACCTCCAAAGTGTAATCGGACTTATTAATACACTCATAGTTGCTAAATATCAGTGCTGGGTTTATTCTTTTCTGATATAACCTTAATCATAGAAGGCTATATGATGGAAAACCACACAAAACAGAGAGAATTTATGCAATGGCTCATGAAGATAGAAATAAGATTAAGTTTTTAAGTGCTGTTCAGAATTTTCATGAAAGCTTAATAGTGGTTGCATCTGTTTTCATTTTTCTTCATGTAGATCAAACAGCTGTCGTGTCACTTTAGTGACAAACTGAAGAAATTCAGGTTCATGATAATAGTCGGTAACAATATTTTAATGGTGATTTCACCTTTTCATCTTCCTTAAATGACTGCACCAAAATGTTCATTAAGTAATAGGAGCCTCCTGCAGCTGGTATTTTCTTTCACAAAACACCCGAGATATTAAAATTGTTCACAGTTTTTATTAATACCATTCCTGTCTAAAAGGAAAGAATGTGGGCCAAGGATTTTAAAGTTTGTGTATTTTTTTCTTCCTAACATCCTCAAGCCAGAAGACCCCTGGAGCTAATGCCACAGCAGTAATAACTACGAGATTCACGGTCTTTATAATCAGGCAGCTCATTCGGATATGCATCAGTCATGCTCCAGGCAAGTGTTTAGAAACACGTCTCTTCTTCTGTAAAAATGCATCATTTTGATATAACATTCAAATTAGGTTTGAAAAAAGCTCACAAATTCAAAACAATCAGTCTTCTTCTCTGCTTAACAGTAATGCAAATTGTATTTTATCACATAATTGTTAAAAAGTTACTTGTTCCTAATGATAGTGGCTAAACCCACTTTAAATGATTACTAAATAATATCCTGTATATATGGATTACCCCTGTGACTCTTAAGAAAAAATTGACATAGGCCTACTGATCCTTAATACACCAACAAGTTAATGATGCATAATGTGGTAAATAACATTCAGGATATGCTTTAGGGGTGAGTGCATTGCACTGATTTGAGATTGATAGATAACTTATTC
Source organism: Acanthurus tennentii (assembly GCA_029783805.1). Taxonomy (NCBI): domain Eukaryota; kingdom Metazoa; phylum Chordata; class Actinopteri; order Acanthuriformes; family Acanthuridae; genus Acanthurus; species Acanthurus tennentii. The sequence continues at coordinate 9,858,829 of JAPZDZ010000003.1, forward strand.
AAATGCTGGTATAATTAGAGTTCATATATGTCAAAACAGTGTTGCCTCAAGATTCTTCATCAGCCCCCCTCTGAGACTGTGCAATAGCACTGCCCTCTGTGAATTCAGCACTAATAACTCTGTCAGTTGGTAAGTCAAAATCAAATGGAAAGTAAATAAGTCATCAGGTATTTCCTATCCAGGCAAAGATGAAAATAATTTATTTCAGAGTTTGTTTGCACTTTCTTTGCCTATTTAAAATCACTCTAGTAAAGACCAACCAGAAAAAATGTTGACTATGCTTAAGTGCATCTATGATGATATAATCACTCTATATAGATTTTCAAAGTGAGTTGAATGTGAGCTGATGCTTTATATACAAGATTAAATTGTAAAAAGCAGTCTACAGCCATGTTCTATTAAGCAGTACTTAAAGGCACATTATCTCTTTATGCTAAATGCTAATGACAGTATGTTAACATGCTAATATGCTGATGTTTGGCATATTACATGTCATTACAATATTGGTTTAGTGTGTTAGCATAATGTCCTACACCTCTGAATACATAACGGTGCATAGTCTGACGCAACTTGGCAAATATTTGGTCATGATCCAAGGTCAAGAAAGTTTGATATTCTGATCTGATGATGGCTCTGGATAAAGATAGGATAACATCCAAATCAGCAGGATGTATTCATTGGGTACTATTTATTTTTTGTGTTGATGTTCAGTATTAATCAGTTAATATAAAACTAAAATTATCTCATATATACCACTGGAAAAGATTTAGGACTATACATTACAGCTTACTCAAATGAGGTCTATTTGGAATCAAAAGCAAGCAGCTAAAATGCAATTTGCATCAAAATCTTGATTAATTTGCAGAGTCCCTGGAAATCAAAGTTGTGCAGACTTAATGAAATGCAAGACTTACATAAAGCACAGCTCCAGTTGCACCAGCACATCCAGCATTAACATCATTTATGTCATAATGGAGAGAGGAACAATTTATTTGGGGTTTTAAACCAATATTTAGTGATTTAAATCATTTCTAGATGAAATCTTGCATGCTTATTTTACTGGGTAACAACACAAAAGACAGGTGGAAGGTCTGGAGGTGAGAGAAGATGATGAGTGTATGATAATGGTCTGAGAACAGATGGGAGTGCACAGGCTTGTGGTTGACTGTGGACCTTAATTGTTTATTTGCTCCAGTGGCCATGGTCTGTTTAGATTATTGTTATCAGGAGGGATTGAAAATTCAACAGCCAAGGCCTTTAAGAGCTCAGCTATCTGCAGAATGAGAATATTGCACTATCTTCAAATATAAAAGGATGGATGCTATTAAAGACTGGTGTGAAACTTTGAGACACCAGAGGCATTGGCAAGTGTAACATGGAAAGACTGTGATGTTTACTTTTTGGCATGGAAGTTATAACTGGATATGCAACCACAGGCTAAGAGCGATGATGTGATAAGAGTGACAGTTGACAGTTTGTTTAGCATGTGGGTTTTGCTTGCCTTTACAACTCATCTAGCAAAAGAAAAAAAAAGAAAAAAACTGCTTATATTCAGGCTGCAGGCAAAAGTCAATTTTTTCTGTCCACATCTGACTCAGATCAATTATTTTAAAGACAGTGTGAGCAGCCAGATCATAATGACTCTGATCTTTTCAAAATTGATTTTGGCCATTTTCATATGTGGTGCTGAACCAGATACAGGCATGATCTTTTGCAGTGTGACCTGATGTGATGCCAACACACACCTTCATAAATGAGAAGCAACCATAGCTCTATAAAAGTCATAATCAGAACTGTAACTGTATTATCCTCATGTTTATTATCACCTGCATCAGATGTGTTGGCTTTCACTGCACTTTTTTTTTTGGTCTAAATACATTTATTCAATTTTTTGATAAAGCTAGGTTAGCATAAGGTGCTATGAGGAGTACTGCTAAATAGGTCAAAATCATAGTTTTGTCATCCTGACAAGATATATTTCCATCCAGCTGATCATGTTTGAGCCTTGATGTTTTATCAAGCGTACCCAATGTTTGCTCTATGTTATGCTTTTTGCTCCATTTTAAAGCACGAACCTTGTAGGCAACTTGCTTCAAAATTGAGTCATAGTAGTTTGGGAAGCTGAGCCAGGCTCATAACTCCACATGACAGTGTAACATTTTGAGCAGATCACTAGAATCCAATTAATCTTGGTTATATCCACACAAAGCCCTCCTGCTATTTCATCTAATGAAGGCAGGCAGCACCCCATCCCCACCCCCTCCAGCCCCCCGCTCTGTGTTCTCATGACAACAGGCTCCCTGTCCAATACTGCCAACTGCTTTGTTGCCGTTAGGTGTGGTGCATCTCAGGCTCTCACGGTTCCCTCAATACCTCACAATTGCAGGCGAGAGATCAAAACAAGTCAGCTATGCGATTTCTGTGGTTAGCACTTTATTATGATTGATGGTTTAAGTGTATGGGCTTGAATCTTGATTTTGTTGAAACTAACAAAAGCCAGGGTAAAGCTCTCTGATGATGAGCATTAACTGCAGATAATTGGGGTTACCTGGATACCACACCAAGTGTTCGCAACTGCTGTTACTAAGTGTGTAATTTAAGTTATAAGGGTTTAAACCTACTTTATATACTTTCTTTCCTCCAGATGGCTGATGAGCTTAGTAAACAAAAGGGCAATAAGCCCATCTTATGCACTCCATGTGTCTGTTAGACTAGATTAGCCAATCCCTGCCTCTCAGCAGACGATGGGCCCAGATGCAGAGCTTCTTGCTCACTTAGAGTGAGCTAAGAGACAACACATTGCTCGACAAGGACAAGAGGCCTTGAAGAGAACAAGGCCATTTCCAAAAGTGAGAGTGAATCGCAGGGTTACAGTAGAAAAATACAAAGTGAAAACTACCCAGACAGATCTTTCAGATTAAGTTCTCTACCAAGTTAATTGCTGTTTTGACAAAAAAGTATTATCCTGGACTAACTGTTAGCTAATAAATCTTTAGAATTTGTTAAGCTTCCTATAAAAAGTTTTCCTCCATAGTGAAAGTGAGCATTTTCTTCAGCACCACTGACAGAACACTGACAGTTCTGCATTAGCTGTTTATGAAGCGCTCTGCCTCTGTGGAGTGAAAGCTTTTACAGGGACATAGCCACTCCATTAAGGCATGACCATGACATCCCTGAAGGACGTCCAAGGACAGTCAGTTTGCTTCAACTCCTTTGGCTTCTTCTTCTCTCATTCTCTCTTCTCTCATTCATTCCTTCATGTATAACCTGACACTTTTGTGTAATGTCTGTGAGGTTTTTTTTTAATGTTATGCTGCATTGGCAGTTGCACAGGAAGACATGTCTGTTTGCATTCAGAATGCCAAAGAAAAACATCTGAGCGTTTTAGCTTTTATGAGGCTGAACAATTAAAAAACATGCATTTAATCTGTTTTGATGTCACTCTGCATCTCATCAGAATCAGTGCAGGAGAGCTTCGGCACTTACCATGCACGCAACTGTCTTACATACATAATTCAAGATCACATCCACTATCCATCTGAATGTCCCTCAGTTGTACTATCCATTGCAGTAATCCGCCCTCATTCAAACCTCATCCTCTCTCATGGCCTTTTCCCTGTAGCCACACACAAGCCTAAGCTTTGCACTGTCAGCTTAAAGCAGGATCAAACAAGGCTGTCATCGTGAAGATGTGATCAAAGCAGCCAGCACTAGACCCAAATGCACCATGCCAATAGCATACCTTCATTGTGACTTTACAGTGAAAGACCTCGAAACAGCAGGGGAATGCCAAATCCTACTCATTTATAATACAGTAGATGGCCTCTTAACAATTACCAGCAGGCTGCTGAACTTCTAGGACAGGCAGAAAAGAGCACAGAGGTTAGGACGAGAAACATAAATAATTCAATCCATGGCAATATTAACAAAATGCTTACCAAATACGTGTATGTTCCTCTTGTAGAAACAGTGCATAATGCTGACATTTTATAATTAATATTGTGACAAGTAAAAGACTAAAGGGATTAGCAAGTATGATATCACTTAACAGGGCTGTAAAGGTTCATGTATTCATACCAAACCATCACAGCTTGGGGTCAAAATCCAGTGCTCAGGCCAGCACGCTCACTACATGGTATGCAGATTAATGCAAATACTGCGAGTTCACAAGTTCAAGTTATGCCCACAAACTATTACCCTGTGCTGTTAGCAACACATGCACAGTTTAGCTGGCTGATGGTTTTGCAAAGTCAGTCACACTATGGCGATTGCAAGTCAAACACCAGAGCTGAAAGACTCCCTCACATCTGTTGAAGCAGATGAATGGAAACAAAGCATGTGACAGCAACTTGGAGTGAGTTATGGACAACTGAAGGACAGAGTCAGTGTTGCTCCACCTTTGGGAATGAAAGCACATCCAACATGTTAGAGCACATTTGACAGCCTCATCCAATTGAAAAAAAAAAAAGAAACAAAAACATTTCATAAGGAATTGGTTGTTTTTGGTTCCCCACTGCAGGAAGAAGCCCTCAACCATGGCTCCTAAATTTGAGCATTTACTAAACTACAACTTCTGTGCACCGCTAATATGATTTTGTGTTCTCAAAGCTGGATTGTGAAGTCCCTAACAGAACTGTTGATGTGCAGGTGAACATATTGGACACATGTGAACAAGCTCTGCTTTGCAGCGCAAGTGCTAATTTGGGTGTGAAAACCTGAGGGCTAACTCAAATCAAACATATGGACACCAGGAGATTATTTGTGCAAATTGAACCCTATAAAAAGAAACACTAATAAAGGGGGCTTAGTGAAGCAAGCTTCATTTTCCAGTACACTACACCTTGAGACAGTGACAAAGAGGGCTCAAGAGATGGGATAGAGTTAGGCAATTGTGTTGTCTATGAATGTACCCAACTTCCTTACTTCATCATTTATCTTGTTCCAAGTACAGTGCACAGACTTTACTCCTGCAGCCTGCAACTGCTACCAATGATGCATCCACATGCAGTATACTACGCCTTATTTCTCCTTTTGGTAACAGGCGATGGTGGAAAATAAAGTAGTCCCCCTTAATATCTTTATTTCTGTTAACTTTAGCTGATACGATATTTTGGCTTTCATTTGTTTTACCCAATCATCTCACACTTACAGCATCTTGTCCAGATACTGGCCCCCCTTTACCCAAAGGTCATGTCGTCAGGTATAAGAAGGATTACTAGAAGGTCAGGTCCCAACTGGTTTTAACGCGTCTCCACACCAACATTTTGAAAAATTGCCAGACACCACATTCAGACCCTGAAATCATAGGAGAGCTAAAATGTATGTACATATGTTTACATGCAAACACAAACCTTGACTTGGCCATTCACTTGGAGCTTTGCCTCCGTAACTAACACGAGTTGATTAATGGAGGTACCCAGTCTTGCCTGAGTAGGAGATAAGCAGCCTATCGCTGCTCTAAAGCTTTTTTACACGACCTTGAGAGAGCACTGTACATGGAAATAAACCTGAGGCGGCTATTAGCTCAGCCCTCTCTCATTTGGCTCCTCTCCAGTGTCAAAACCACTGTCTGCTTACATTCACTTTGCCTCAAGAGCCAGCAGTCGAGGGATGACACTGGAGATATACGTAACTTCAAAATCCACCTCACTCATAAATACACAGCCAGATGACTTTTAAAGGGGACTTTCACACCGCATAAAAGGCAAAGACTGAGAAATACATGTTCTTACTAACATAAGGAACTTATTGCATTTACATTTTTTGTTGTTTTTGTGGAATCAGTGATAAATATAACATGGTGATTAAAGAGATTTAGGAGAAGATTGTTTTACCTCGGGACAGAACTGTGTTAGCTGTTTTCTTCTGTTTCCAAAGTTTTAGCTAGCAAGCTGATTACTGTTTGGTCCTCAAACAGAAGTCTAGGTCCATAGCACGGGTTCGAGTCCTATCCTGCACAGCAGTTCATCATGTTCGACATATTTTTAATGTCTCACTCATTTATTTCACAAATGTTCCAGTGCTAATAATTCACATTTTGTAACTGTTAGGAGCTTCCTCAGCAGGAGGGCCACTGTTTCACAGCCTTATCAATGCGCTTTGAAAATTCAAATGAACTCATTTTCTATTACACATTTAACTCGCTTAAGTAGAAGCAGTCTCATTTTACTCGGATGGCTGAGATTCTTTTTATATCCCCCAATATTACTGATTGAAATGGCAAGAGAAGTGTGTTATCTTCATATGACTTGCATTTGATTTTAATGGCATGAAAACCTTCAGACACTGTGACTGTGATTGCAGCAGAGCAGAATATTGCTACTGTATTGTTATTCAGCTGTCTAGTTTACACAAAGGGTTTGCCATGCACCCTGGCAGTGCTCTGTTGGCTCCCAATAGAAGAGTGACTGAAAGGTCAGCTTGTCTGTTCATCTCGCAGCATGAAAGAAAAGCAGCAGGGCGATATCACGTGAACAAGCTGTGCTTCACCTGACACAATAGACACACACACGATAGAATATGTAAGGCCTTATCATTAGTCAAAGAATGAAGAGATAGGTATAAACAGTCCTAAATGTTAGTATTTCTTATCTAAACAGCCGAACTGGTGTAATGCCATTCAATGCGTGAAAGGATAAAATCAGAAAAATAGTCCCCTTTATGCTGTGAAGCAAAGGCAATTGATTTTTTTTTTTATTTGATAAGCAGTTTGTGATAGTTTTATTCTTTTTGACAGTTAAGAGTGGTGTGTTAAGAAATGTACTGTTGCTTGGTTCACACACATGCATGTCTATCAAGCTGTCAGCGTGTAACCTTTCAATCACAAAACTAAACAAATCTGTCTCGAGCCTTTTCCTCACTGAAGGATCATTTGTTTTGGAACTTTACATCGTTCAGACGGCCCATTCTTAAACCCTTCTACACAATCTGAATTTTGCTGAAAAGTACAATAAAAAGAATAAAAGTTCAGCTATTGCCTTACGGATCAATATGCAGTGAAGTCTGAGGGTATAAGGACTGAGAGAAAATTTTGATTTTTGACTCTGTCTCCAGCACACCAGTATAGAAATGAGATAATCATGAGGATGAACTTGATTCTCATCTCTAATTTTTTAAAGGTTCTTAAAACAACCTATGATCAACAATATAGATTTCAAGACCTAAGATACTCTCCAATTCAAGGGAAAAAAAAGAGTTTAAACTTTAATTAAGTCATAATGTTTGGTTGCAAATCTAGCTACTAAATGGCCGCTCTATTGCTTGCTGAGATCATATGACACTTGCACTTTTTGCCTAGTTCAAGCATCGATCAAGAGGACGTCGCTTCTTTGGTCCTTGAAAAAACTCAACGGTTGCCTTGTCTGTATATTAAAGTTCATTTTCCACCTGTATGCCCTTAGCGAAGCCTCATAGCTGTTGTTTCATTTCAAATCCAATATGCTAGGGGTGACAAATCAATAGAAATACATATCACTGTTTTAATGAGATGTATGACTCATCAGTCCGATGAGTCATTGCTACACAATATTCTCTGTCTGTTTCACCATTGGAGAGACTGATAGTTCACTAAGAGTAGCTGCGTTGGTCCTAAATACTAGAAGCCTTTTCAAACATAAAAGTCTGATTTGCTATGTCAAATATATTTTACTTTAGTTCATTTTTTCTTATTTAAATTACAAAAACATACAAAAGTAGTCTATGCACCTACAGTAGGTCCTATCATCATTACCTGTGTGAGCTGCAGCTCTGCAGCAAATGATTGGTTGGTAGACAGGTGATGTGTTGTGTTGTTAGGTCACTCCTCTCTGATCCTCATTGAAAAAACAACTGGAAAGTTTTGGATTATTTTTACTTTAAAATTTGTCAGACCAAATGTCGATTAAATATTTGATCTCTTCCTCTCCACCACTTATTTTATTTTGCTGCAGCAGTTTTCTGTTTTTAGGTCTGACAGTAGCCTGCCAGAGTGTCTTGTAAGGGTTGAACAGTTTCAAAAAAGTGTTCGCACTAGAAACTAGAAACTAGAAACTGAACCCTGATCAGTTTGATTTAAACTAAGGCCATGTTTTTTTGCAGCACCAGTGTTTAGGTGTTGTTTAGCAGGTAGCTCGGGTGTAAAAGAATGCATGACTATGAAGATATTAAGCTGTATTAATATGTAAAGTTTAACGATAGTGTAAGAGTGCACCAAATCAAGTTGAAAAAATTGATTCTTATGCGTAAACTGAAAGACAACATCTGGTATATTGTCTGTATGTATGATTAAGAATTTTGTTTTATCATCTTAAACAGTTTTAGTCAAAGATGCCAAAATAATCAAGAGTAGAGTTCTGTTGATTTTATTAAACTTATGAGACTGAAATCTGTTTATATCACAAATTACATTAAGCTCCATGTCTGCAAGGGGCTCAACAATGTTTTGACAATATATTTCTTGGGGAATGAATATTGAAAGACATATTAAACTAAGGATAATGATGTTTGTACGTAACCAGTGTCCAACAAAGAAGAACAAAGTGAGAATACAAAAGAACCCCATCAACCCTAAGAATAAACTTTTCTAGCATCTCCATTTGCTCAACCAATTCCAAGAGCTCATAGTGAGGGAATGTGGATGTGGGGACCTCAGAGTAAACCATTTACAGTTTAAGATGGGCTGATTCTCCCTGACAGACAAAAAACTTCCAGCTAAACAGTCCCAGACTACGGCCATTCTCCTCTCACCTACATAAAGGGCTTCCTGTTTCTTTTTAGCTTGCACAAACAGAACTCTTTACCAGCAGTGAATCCTCTCAGCCTCAGGCTCTGGGGACAACCCTTTACTTTTAATTACACTGGTTTGATATGACTTGCATACGAAGATATATTGGTCATTAAAGTATAAGTAGGGCAAAACTTTATGCAGAAGTAAGGTGATTGTTTAGGTCTGCAGAATTGCATTTGCATGAACTCACAGCAAAGTAGGCTACATTTTGTACACTGTCATACGTTTGGTGAATAGAAATGGTAAGATTGAGCATTTATAATCCTAAAAGAGAGAGAGAGAGAGAGAGATTATTTTTTGTACTGATCTGAATTTCCACACAAGCCTGAAATATAACACATTAAAGAATTAAAATAACTTCATTACAAAAGAGCAGGTTCCTTTCAGGCCACTAATAAAGTGATTACATGAAATCCCGCTGACACCTCAGTGCAAAGAAGCTCTTATCAGAGCCTCGCCCAGCTGGCAAAGGTTGACAGATATGGCTGTGTCTGTGGCGTGGGCCACAGTGAAGAGGAAAGGACATGAAAGAGGAGAGAGGAGTTGGTCAAAGATACCTCCACTGTGCCTCGGGCAATCCTCTCAGCTCTGTTCAGTTGCCCTCCTGCACTGTCTGACTCCTTCAACTATCACACACATTTCTAATTTCTACTTTTTCTCTTTCTGACATTCATCATTAAGCAGTTTTTTTAGTTTGACTCTCACCTGTGATTCACTTTCGAATGTGTAATTTGAGAACTGCTTAGTTTATATACCTGATGTAATACAATAATGTGGGCAGCACACAGCATTCAACAGCACATTGTACAGTAGGTGACCTTTCTCGGTTCACAAAGCAAATTTGTTTTGAGAAACAATTTTTGCCAAATAGCTTAGTTAGCAGCATGTCACAGGAGAATAGTTTCAGCATAGTGAATGTTTAGTAGATTAGCTCTCAGCACTTTAGCTGTCTCATCACTGAATGCATTTTATCAGCAGAACAGAACAGCCATCTAAAATACCTCACCATCAGTTATACATTTCATTAAAACAGC
>JAPZDZ010000003.1:9891931-9924382 GCA_029783805.1 Acanthurus tennentii
AGTAAAAACGAATCTGCCTTTGGTAAGTTTGAAGATGCAAGCCAGGATCACTGTATATGGAGTTTAATCAGTAATGAATTCTTCGTCAAATTGAAATAAATTAACACATTTGTGTGCTCTCGACACTTTAAAAAATTCCACCCTCTTTTTATAAGTATTAAGGAGAGTGGATAGCTTTTTGCTGCTTTGAATTTTAGACAAAAAAAAAATCATTTTAGGTAGCAAGTTAAAAAAATGGTCAACCTGCTTGAGCCGTCAAGGGACCTCTAGTTCCTCCTTCACTGATAAAAACTTGTTGGCTGAATCAAAGGATGCCTTTCATTTTGGCTGAAAATGCAGTTGAGCCTGCCTCCGAACTTTCTTTGGGGAACTTTATTTTTTTGCGCAGTTTTTCGTAAAAGAGCCGCCATTTCACAGGTGAGCTACATGATCTCTTTTTTAATTGCAGTTTACAATTTAGGTGCAACAATTAAAAATAAACATTAAGATTAAGAAAAGGGCTTAATTTAATGGTCTTTCATATTACACCATTTTTAAGGTTGGTGAAACATAGTTTAAAGTTAAATCATAATTTAATCAGGGTTAAAAAAAAAAACAAACCTTCCTTGCTGATGCACCCCTGCCTGGGAGAATTGGTTTCTATTGATAAAATAAAGCAGGTCGCACTAAATAAAATGAACTTTCAACAACTTTTTTTTGCCCTTGTTTTCCCTGTTCTCCTTCCAGTGACATGCTGTACATGCTGCTATTACATCTCCAATGAAATTTGCAGCAGTTATTCTTTTGTTTGCTCCTTGCTGTCATCTCTGTGAGTAGTGGCAAATAAAGAGGAAGTTTTGAATCAGTCACAGTTGAGTTGTCAATGCAATCTAGTTCACAAGGCACTTTGTCCCGTATCGACAGAATTTTCATTACATCAAAATTCTGTCAACGTTTTATGCTTTTAGTTACTTAAAAGCAGAATCTGGCTTCTAGAAAGGAAAAGAGGACGGAGTGGGGAAAGTCACTTTCCTACCTCTGCACCCCTACTTATCAGAGAGGAAAATTACCTTGTGAAAAATGCCGCAGCAGCCTAAAACTTTGCAAGATAATACTTTTGAGAGTAACATCCATCACCTTCATTTTCCCTCCACAAGTCTCTTGACAGGCTTAACATGCAGTGGTCTTACCAAAGAGGGACGGAGACACTGCGTCACCCACTTATTTTGTATTTTACATCTTTATTGCCTTTCTGTATTGAAGAATTCAATACAAAATGCGTCCCGGAGAAATGTAAAAAATAGATTAAGCTCTGTAATAAAGATGGGAATATAATCTGAAAAAAATCATCAACAGTGTCAGCACTATTTGTAATGATATTAAGTTAGGTATTTTTTTATACTCTTTGCAGATTTCGTTAAAAGTCTTTGTTCTGTTTTATCCCATCAGTTACCGACTTTGAATGCAGGAATGTGATATATGTATGAATAAAGCCACAAATATGCCTCCAATAGTTTTTGCTAAGATGCTAACAATGGTCCCAGGCCTCCTGGTTACTCCTGCACCTGGTGGTGTCAGTGAATGAGAACCACACACGTAAACTGTCATAATGTCAGCCAATACTTAGTTTCACCTGTTCCTCGTTTCCTTTTTCCTGTCATTTACTCACCACCATCATTCAGATCCTGCCATCCCCTGCCCCTGTGTTCCTGCTATTCCCTGTCACCTTACCTTCTCTGCCCACCTAAACATCTGTTTCCACCTACCCATCAGCCCTGTTACATACACACCTGCCTACTTCCATTTATCTTAAGACTGTCTGTTGTGCTTCTGCCTTAGCATTTCCACCGTTTTCTGCCTCAGTTTGGCTCCTTGCCTGTCTCTTGGACTACAGCTCTGAAGCCTGGTTTTAACCTTTGCTTGTCAAACCTTTGCTTGCATTGGGTTCAAACCTGTTTTCACTGGGCCTTTACTGAATGATCTGGCCAGCATGAACCTAATCAACTCTGATTCCCTGTCTGAAGAACCTGCAGCACTGTGCTGTACACTTTTATAAGTAGAGGCTTACCTTCATTGCAGGGAGCCTTTAGAGGGGCTTCTGCCTGCCATAAGTATCCTTAAAACTGTCTATGGGCAGATCCAGCAGCTCTCCAACCAAGCCCGCGCTTCATCTTGGTCACCCATAGTCTGTAAGCTCCAGCCTTCCCTCTTTTCCTTACAAGCAATCCTTTGTCACTTAAATCATTTCCCAACTCACATGCAATTCAGAATAGCCCCTACAGAAAGTAAGTGGGATGCTCCTTCACAATCTATATTATAATGGCTTGTCCGATCTCATTAAAGATGAACTTGTTACCCAGGAGTTTTTTCTCAGACCTGGATGCCCTTGTCACTCTCACCATCTACTTCAACAGCCATCACTGGAAGCAAACTCTAGCAACCAGCCACTAAGACTCACCGTACCCATCCTCTGAATCCCTTCATACCTCGGCCAGGGATTAAAAGAAGTAGACAGCCTTTTATTTGTGAGCTTGAGCTGCAGTAATGTCTGCCTGAACAAACTCTTGTTACAGTCATAGGATGGCGTGATCACTACCACTATCCAGTCAATTAATGCTGTTTAAAGTATCTGTAGGTAAAACAGAAATATTCAACCAGGTGCCCCATACAGTTATGACATTTAAAAATACAGTGAAAAAATATTTGGAAGAAGCAGCTCAAAAACGCTGAATAGCAAAGGTCCCAGGATGGTTCCTTGGGGGACCTCAAATATTTACTTTATTTTAGACAAATTCCAAGGAAGAAAATAGTCTTCCTGACCATTACATCCAACACAGCTCTCTGATTGTGGTTAAAAAATGTAACCTTACACACTACGTTTTCTTTTTTTCTTTTTTTGTTTCAGTCTCTCATCTAACCCTGACTTCTGTGTGGGCCAACGTTAAACTCTAAGCTTAGGGGGGGTTTTTAGGATATGTTTTAAGTATTATTTCTTTTGTATTCCCTTTATAAGATTTAGCTACTAAATAGGTTTGTCTGATTGGTAAGCTCAAAGATATCTTCTGTTATGTACCTTTATTAAACTTGCCTTTGTTTTTTGGTTTATTATGGTAATATTGATGTGTCATTTTCATTAAATAAGTGAATAAAAAGAGAGAATAAGAAGAATTCTGGTTATCAGTTAGACAAATAAGCTCATCAGGCATTTCTAATTACACTTTTGAATAATGTCTAAATCTCCTTGCAGTTTAGTTTCTCTGCTTAGAGTCCACTTTTTTTTCTTTTATGGAAATTACTGCATTTACAGCTGACTTGGTTGGAGTTCTCTGAAGAGTTTGTACTGCAGGTCAGGCACATTGCCCTGGGCCGTCAGCGCAGCCAAACTACTTTCTCATAAATCTATAGAGAAAGATTACTGCCTGATAGGAAATGACATTTCTTATACCTCTTACAGTTATCTTTTTTCTCTTCCACCTCACTCTATTATCTCTTTTCCCACAAGAACCAGGGCTCTGTAAATATTAAAGACTTAGCAAGAGAGATTCATTGCCTTATATCCACAAAACCAGGCAGCCGTGCAAATAATATGTGGATGTTCTCAAAACTATTACTAACCTTTTTGCCACTTTGTTTGGCTTTAGTGACCTGTCAGCTTCTCTAAAGGTATGCAAAGACAAGAAACCTTAATATTTTTCAGTATGTTTAAGTTATCTTGAAATGCAACTATGGGCTTAGTTCTGGTGATTCGTATATTAAAATTATCATCAGTGATATATCTTTCAATTTGTCTGATAATAAGATCAAAGCAAACATCAGTGGTAATATTCCAATGAGACTTACTCCAAAATTTGAATCTCTGTGAAGGAAATTACAAAATCCAGTTATTAAGCTTTACATATTTTTATAGATATAAGATCATATCACCTGGTATTACTTCTCTCCACTGGTTACCAGTCAGTGTCAGAGTTGATTATAAGATTTTAATGATTCAAATTCAAAGCATTTAATGGCCTCACTTTGATCTGTATCCCAGGTTTGATGGTCCCATGAGATTTTTAACTTTTAAGTGAGGGGTTTTCTGATTTTCTTTGGCCTGAAAATCAAAGGATTTAAGACTCAATGTCTTTCAAAGCCCTCCAATGTTTTAAAAAAAGAACTTTTTTTCATCTAGTTATGTTTTGTGTGTTTATTTTTACTGTTTAATCTTTATCTTTTTAAAAACTGTATTGTGAATTTTTGCACTTATAATTTTCTTATTTTGCTTTATTCTACTATTTCTAGCATTAAAAATTATACTCATGTAAAACACTCATAACTTGTTATTGCTATTCCAGAGTTATATCCACAAGTCATATTTTCACAGCACATGCAGTAATGGCACCACTTATAGAAACAGCATGATAGCATCACATCATGTAACAAAGGAATGAACATGGAATATTACCATAAATAGACCAAGACGAGTAGTTTGATATACAAGTCTGCAACAGCTTGAAGTACTTTGGGGATTTAACGCATGGAACTAAATAGTGCATATATACTGCAGAAAATAATCTATTTTATACATTATATACTGTACCTCATTACATAGTACATTTTGTCTTATTTTTTCAAACTTAGACATTGATGATAGGTCCCAACTTATTTGGCTCAGGCACAACTGACAATACAGTGAAACTTATTGCAGACTGATGTGCTTTGTTTCTGTTCTAATATTGTATTTTATTACAAATAAACCACAGTTTATGCTTTCATACACCATATCATTGGTGTTTTGAGCTAAAAAAAACTTTAATAGCTTGCATTAAATCATCCTTGTATGGCTTTAAATTGTAATAGATAGTCATACCTTTTATCTTTATAAAGTTTGATTGTGAAAATGTCATGCCCCTGTGATAGAAGTGGATTTGCTTCATTTGACGGACTACAGAATTGCAGATTGGCTTAATGAGTGACCTCATGTCCAGGTCATGATGAATCAAAGCTGTCCATATCTTTCAACCAGCCTCCGCCATGATTGATGTCGATGACAATGGGTCACACGCCAATGCTAATTTGTTCAGTTAAATATCTTAATGAACCCTTTGAATGAATTAACCCAGATAATTACCACTGATAAATTATCTATCAGTGATGTGGAGTGGTATGGAGGAAAAACTATCCAGAGTGTGAAACTGCTCAACTTGCATAGTAGTCGCAGGTATTAGAGCATACATGAAGTCACCAACACAAGAAAAATACACAGATAAAAATACCAGTTGTGTGAAACGCCTTGCACAGTCACAGTGGTGTTCTCTCATGGCAAAACAAACAGTTATTTAAATAGCAGTCATTAATCACAGTTACGTTCCCAGTGAGAGACCAAGCAAACTGGCCCTGCTCTCCTGTGGTTATGCTGAGCACCTTCAGGGAACTATTCTTTGCTGTTTCCAGATGCTTAGTTCTGCTCCATTTCTCCTCTCTCCAAGTTTTTGATCAAGCCTTGACTTCATTACACTCTGGTGTATGATTTTTGAGGAACCATGAAAAGTGAAGCTCCCAGCACCATATTCATGCCCTATATCAATTTCCCCTTTTTCCTTCATGATTTTTTCAACAAAAATGAAATATTTCTCACTGAATTAATACCGTTAGCTATGGTTATTATGGCTTTTCTGGCTCGTCATATACAGTAAAGGACATCAGGCCCTTCATGGTGTTCAGAGTGTGTCGACGTTAGTTTCTGTTTAAAGAAAAAAAAAGACACAATGTGCTTGCCAGTATCTAGCATTCTCCATTGTGCCTCTGATTGCATTTGAGATGTGGCAAGTGACAGAAATATGGATTGCTTGGTTGCATGAGCAATCTCTCTGACACCCGTAATTGCACTATATTGATGCAAGAGAGGGGGGGGTTTCATTTCGTATCTTACAATTCCACAGTTGGCTGACGAAAATGGGGCACTGCTCTTTGTGAGCCATGACATTCTCATTCTGTACAGCCTGCCCTGCTTTGTGTGTGTTTGGCAGGGGCTGAATTTAGTTCTGCGCAGAGAGGATGCACGATAGCATTCTTGATTAGTTACTGTATGTGCCTTTTTATTTTGAGCACTGATGGAAACAGCTTTCTGTATGTCCTAGAAAGACGTCTTCAGTTAAAAAAATACAGAAAAAACATGAATTGTTACAACATTATAGTACAGTGACAACTGTTCCCAACTGCTCCCCTGTTACTAGTTGAAAGATCAGACGAAATGTTTGGAAAATGACAGGCACTTTAAACTGTGCTGCACAAAACAAGTGGGTGAATAACACTGTGGAAATCCCAGAACTGCACATAAGAACTGAAACATCACATGTTTCATCAATTATTAACACCTGTTTAAAGAAGCAACGGTGAAGTTGGGGAAATTAAGAAGATCTTGGTGTGAGTTTTTAAGAACTATTCCTTTATAGATGAAACTAATTTAATGCAACCTTTTTGCACACCTTTTAACTTACTCTTGCATAATTCTTTCTGGTTTCATTCATACACTGGTTGTTGAGCTGCTCTCCATTTAAGTTAATGGATGTTGCTGAAAATAAGATCATGACATGGTAATTACTATTATCACTTTACCTTTATTCAATGTCAAAAATGACCTTCTCACAAGGATATATGAGGAAATGAAACAGATTGTTGTCTATGCATTGTCACCACGACTCTTGCAGCAGATTAAAGTGTGAATTAATGTATGTTAAGACGACAGTCAATGCAAGAGATGAAACATGTCACTGTTTGGAGAGCCTGTGACAGAAAAAGGAAGCAAAGATTGGATTTACAAAGACATTCAACGATGCTGTATCAAATAAAGAAAACCAGCTGAAGTGCAAAAGTTTGAGGAAGCAGAGACTTGAGAATGTGAGTGTTTAGCATATTTTCTGAACACTTAATTGTACAGCTACCATAAAGCAGTGCTATAGTTACGATCGCTCTGAGCTGTGAGCGCCACATGCGATTAGCAGTCATGGCGAGCAGCTGCTGTAAGCCATATGGCCCTTTGAGCTGTGGAAGGAGAATCCCCAAGTCCTCATTAAACAGCTCATGGACCATTGGCCCAAAGACCCGGCTGCTTCTCTGATGGTCTGCATTATCCCTGAAATATTCCTACAAAGTTGCTGTCACAGTTCTTCCCGATTTTAAGGAAATGGCTGACAGTATTCTGTTTTTCTTGTGTGTTTGCAGCCTAAGTAAATTTCTGAATTCCACTGCACAGTATGTTAAAGGCCTTAGCTAGCCAACTGCATAACCTCATATGAATGTTTACTCTGAGCCTGTGGGGATAAATGTTTAGTAGTGTCGGGCTTTTGGAGGAACTTAGCACAGGATAGAAAACCACTCAAAAAGAAAAAGAAAAAAAAAACAGCTCAGCTAAAACTTCATGCAGAGTCAGTCTGAAAAGAGTACTGAAAATTCATAAGAAATAATGCAAGATTAATTAAATTCAAACAAAACTTGACCATAAAATAATAAGTTACAGCAGACCAAGGACACAGTTTCACTGGGAACGCAAGTCACTGTGTTATCTATTTATGGCTCTTTAACTTGCATGGTTTCAGCTTTGTTTATTAATTTAAATCTCTACAAACAACGTACTCTTACTGTAGGTCACTAACATTATTCGGCAACAATATTAAGTCCCTGGAGATGTGCACTTGTCCCCCCTGGGTTTTGTCTTACAGGCTAAACATTCTGTCTAATTGGTAGAAATACTCGGTGCTTCATGCAACCAGACCAATAGATCTGCAGGCACAGCACAGGCTTGAAAACTGTTATTTGTTCCTCTGGATCACATGAAAAATCATTAATGCCTATTTTAAGTTACTGGTGATAATTTATATTTTTATTAGCATAATGAAAATGAAACATCAAGCAAAGAGTAATGCTCCTAAGATTAGGCAGGAATTGATTTTTGTTGACAAAAGGCAAACAAATATTCATGACCTATTTGAACACTTAATCCACTTTTCTTTGTTTTTGTTTTGGTTAAAAATAACCTTTAGTCTGACTTGCCTTTCAATAAAATTAACCTTTTAAAAATAGGTCACATTTTTAATTTGTTATTAATGGGTAAAATAGGTAATATTTCACATTGCCATTATCTGTTGTTGTGCTTATGCTTTATCACTTCATTGTTTAGACTATTTACTGAGCTGCTGACTGATTATCATCACTGCCTTTGCGAGCTGCAACCTTATCAACATATATTAACGGTAGAACATGTCTCTCTCTTTATGCAGGCATACTGCATAAGTTTGCTTAGTCTGTGTAAGTTTAGAGCTTTGTTTACTTCACCATAAAGATGAAAACTAAAATGAATTATTAATATAACCCATTCTTCTTAGCCTACTGCTTTTTCTAGTAATGCAGGAAGGTTATTTTTTGAAGGAAAGTAAAGCAACAGTAAAGCTGCTAAGTGATTTTTGTTTATGAGGTAGTTCCGCCCTTAAATCAAAGTGTCTTTTTCTGTTGGCTTAGTAACTAAAGTAAATCAGGAGTAATGGAACCAATCCATACTCTTCACTGTGAGAAACTGGAAGAAAATGTGAAAATAATTAAGACCATGAACATCAGAAGAAAAGAAACCTTATACTGGGCAACGTCAGCCATATTTAACTTAATTTGTCAGGACTGAATTGCTATAAAACAATTTGCAAACCCAATTTCCACCTATCCTCAGTCTGATTCCCACTTAGCACATGTTAGAGTCTTATTTAGATTTTTGTGTCCTTGGAGCAACTTTGGGCAATTGCCTTTCTCTTCCTCAGAGTGTTTAGCACAGACATGATTTATCAGGAGCTCATTGATATTCAGCAGCATGTTGACCAGTGAAGTGACAACGCATAACAATGAGTGCAATTAAGTTTCCATGTTTTCTGTAATCAAACTGAATGCATACTGAAAGCACTGCATTTTCACTTGAATGTTGAGGACCTGTTGACCAGACACTGGAGCATCAGTATTAATTAACTTGAAGGTATATGAATAAAACAAACCACTCGCACCAACTTCAAACCAATTTATTACAAACAAAGTAAAATCAACAAATCAACAATTGTGGGTTTTTCTGAATGTTAATGATTTGGTATGCATTGTTCATTGTTCTGTTGGTTGTTTTATTACACTGTATCTCTTAGAAAAGGCATTGTAAACATAGTTAATAGTTGAAGAACAAAATGTGCTTTTTCAAAGGCTATATCTGCAAGTGTTTGGATTTTCAACCACTTTCAAATGCCTATTTAGGCTGCCCAGTCAACCAAGCCAATATGAGATTATAGCTAATGTGAACTATTAATGATCATTACTGCTATTGATTAGCCATTACTCATATGGAAAGAGCACAGGCCTTGATAAATTGGATAAATTATGTAATGGCTGTGAAGGGTAAATTTTACCATACAAGGAGTAAAAATGAAAAATTACTTGAGTTAGCTGCACTTATTCTCAGATGAAAATAAAACGCTAAAATTTTATAATTAAGAAAAATGCATTACTCATTTCCGTAATTCATTATGATAGTAAAGATATCATAAGTTTATTTGATGTGATGTAATATTAAAAATGCTTCATAAAGTTTCAATATGTTTTTGCAAATGTAGCCCTTTAAACTACAGTTTAGAACTGTTTTGCAATAAGTTTGCAACAAATATTAACAACAAAGCACTAAATAAACTTTAAATGATGATCACTTAAATGAAAACTATATCATCTTATGTAGTAAATAACTGTCAAATGGAGAGTAATTTCTAGTGCTGTCTATTAAAGTTAGTACAGGGATTGTTCACGTGGACAAAAAAAGGTGAGTAGTGTTTTAAACTAAAGAGTCATGAGCAAGAGCCACAATCAAGGACTAACAATCATCACAACCCTTATTACTGAATTTAGTTACGTTTCAACTCTTTTTTTTCATACTGCAATCACATAATTAGACTGTCATTATCTAATTACTGCTAATCATCTAATCAAGTGAGGAAACAACTGCCCTGAGACCAAAATCTGTGACAGAAACAGGCACTTTTTCCCCCTGAACACACTGTCAATGACTGTGGTTTTTATAATCCTTGATGTCAAAGCATACTTATATGTCAGCCCTGTCCATTAACAGCATGTCTATGGAAATATTACTGCAAAGGTCATTGCCTGAAGGAACAGCCAGACAGGGCGGAGAGAAATGTGCGTGAAATAGCTGTGGCTAGTTGCATTGCTGGCAGAGCTCTCTGCCGTGCTTGCCATTTAAAAGTCAGTGAGCTTGGCTGATAATCCCTGTCAAAGGAGTGGGTCTGATCCCTGAGCTTCAGTTGCTATTGATTCCCTGTTTTATTGTTCTTTGATTTCCATTTTAGTTATTTAAGCAGATGATGGATTGATGACCTTCAGCTCTGCCCTGTCTGGTTTCTCTTCCATTTCCTGAACTCGTGTTTATCTGTCCTCACTAAGTGTATTGTTTACTGACTACCGCCCTCTTTTCCTCCTGAGCAAGGATTTGAACCCTGTGTCTGTTTTTTTTTACATCTCTCTTTAAAGCGCAAATTTCCAAAGTTAATATTACTACCTTCCTCACAAAATTTCTGCGTGTGTACTGCTGAAGCAGCTCCTAAAATTTTAAAGAGCCTGAGCGAGAAAGCTTGGCATGAATAGCAGAAATGAAATGAAGGTGATAAGAGATGTTTCATGCACCATTAGTCTCCACTATGATAGTGAGCTCAGGGTTGCAGAGCCTAATCCATTGGATTTTAGGAGTGTGATGGAGAAGATTAGAAAGAAAACTGGCTCTTTTTTCTTCTAAAGTCTAACGCTTGTTATTCTTCTCCAGTCTCTCTCTCTCTCCGAGCTTATTGTGATGTCAGAAAGATTGATTTGTTTTAATATAAAAATGATGAAAGAGCAGTGAGCTCAGCTAGTGTCATGGAAACTACATGGACCACCTGAACAAAAGAAATTCAACAACATAAAATCAATATTCAATGAATCCGCTAGAAGATATCCCCACTTTAAAAAAATAATAAATGACCATATTACACAGAGTCAGGATGATGCAGCCTGTAATTAGATGTAATCTGACTGATTTTGTTTGATTCTGATTCATGTTTATACAGAGAGGCGGCAGTAGCTGAGAGAATTATGCATAAGACTTCATCTGAGAGACAACTAATAACACATTAAAGGCATCTGAGCACAAGTTTCTGAACACATGTATGGCATATTCATTAAGAGGCGCTCATGATTTATTCAAGCTGGCATTTCAAAATAAAAGCCTTTCCTCTGTAGAAGGCTTTGATTCTCCTGAAGGAAAGGTATTCTTTTGGGGTTTGTGGCTTGACAACTTGAAGAGGAAAACCACAGCTAGAAATAAAGGGAACAGTTTGATAGGCATTTAGTGTAATGACGTGTATGAGCTCAAGCACCTCGCACCTGCACCTGTTGCCTTCAAAACAGCCTGCAGCGCAGCAGAAGCAAAATATCATATATTAAGCATAGAAATGTGTCAATTTTCCTCTTGCAACCCCTGGGAAAGGAGACATTCTGTTGCCACGTGTCATGTATCACTGAAACCCCACTGCATCTGGCTGACACCTTGCTAGATTTTGCCTGCAGACACTAGCATAATTTGGTCGCTAGCTCTGCAGCTGGTTTGCCAGATTTTCGCCACCAAAATGAAAACATCTAATAATTCTTTGGGTTTTCCCACCCTTTAGCCTTCCCTGTCAGAATCCTGCTGGTGTACACCTCATTGCCTCTCTGTGGGAGCAGCAGCAGGGCAGTCTCTGTCACATTTGATTACGGCCTTGAAGGCAAAGAGCAACAACATAATAGCCTTATCAGTAACAGATGATTGAGATCTTCAAAGGGCCTGTTCTGCCTCGGTGCCTGCTCATCTGACTGGCCAGGGATGGAGACTGATCAAAGGCCTCCTGAACATGGTGGCTCAGTAGCCCCGGCGCTCAAAGTCCACAGCTTATAACCAGTCAGTGACTGACTCTGCTCGTGCATTGCCACTGACAGGTGTCACATCTTCGCTTCCTGGGTGGTGCATTCTGCCTACTGATCAGGGAGAGTCATTGTTATTTGATCTAAAATGCCCTTGGTGTCAGATAAAAGTGTAGAAGTTCTGAGATGAAGGTATTAATTTTTCATTTTTTATTTATTTATTTCTTTTTTTTTTTTTTACAATCTGCATATCTTCAGAAAAAAGGCAACAACTCGGGGATATAAAATATGGCATTTCTCTCTTTTCTACTTGTTTTATCACCTTTACAGCAGAATTGTTTCTCAACATCTGAAGATTTTATTGTTAATTGTCAAAAGCATCGGTGTGTTTACAGCATCAACAGCGATTTGCTACAGTGGACTGGCAACCTGTCAGCTGTGGCTTTACTTTATTTCCTTCACTGCATACTGGCTTTGACTCAATTCCTACATGACCATTAATAACAAGTAAAGTAATTATCAGGTAAAGGCAGTGAATACATGAATAAATGAATGAGTAATGAACTGAAACTGAGTAATTAAAATTATTCACACTACTGCGGTTTAAAACACTGTTTAAAGACATTCGAGGACTTTTTTGCTGGGCTATAATTAGTGTGACATCCATTATCAAGTTGTTAATGATAAAAAGTCGAAAATGTTGACTGAGTTTCGAGTCAGTCAAGACAGCGCTATGCAGTGACAGGCCAGCGGAGTGGTCTTATAGTCGTGGGGACAATACTTCAAATTAAAACTAGAAATTATTGTAAACATATAATAAATAGCTGTACTGAGGGAAAAGGTTCCCTTTAGCTCTGAGATACTCTTGCTCTTCTAAATTATAATGCATAATAGCAGAAAATGATCACTGTGGAGAAAACTATATTTAGAGCCATATTGGTATATCATATTGACAGTTGTTCCTAAATTACAGCAGTTGTTACTCAGAGTAACAGTTGTTTATCTATCTAGTGAATAATGTAAATGACAGGTTGTGTTGATGTATGGCAGTTTTTCTTAAAAGTGAAATAAGAAGAGAACTTTACTGGTTTTCTGCAGGTCTCATCTTTAGGTCTCATACATGTCTAATCATACCATCCACATTTACAAATACTGAGATATACTTCTTGTATGTTAGACCTTATCGGTAATAAATCTGATTCTGATTTAAATTATTCACTTTTTAACCACTTAAAAGTTTGCCTGACATTCTAAAGTCAGAGGGCCTTTAACCCACATCACTTTCATCTAATCTCATCTAAAAAATAATTTTTCACATTTTTCAATGCTGAACAATCAGCCTCAGCTTTAACGTGGTTTCAGAAAGGAGCTTTACACTTCAGTGAGCTGCACTGAAGTAGCAGTCCTGAAACCGTTTTCTCACTCCTGGTTGCACATCAAAGAAGAAATGTGTGAATGCTGGTTTAAGATGTAAGATTCCTTTTGAAAGGCATTTCCATTTAGCGTTTTTTTACATTATGTACAATAGAATAACATGAATGAACATGCTTGCTTCTAATTAATTAACATGCTGATGTTGCAGTCTCTGGTGCAACATATCTTACAAAGGGTGCTGCACAGTCTTTTTTGAGTTATAAATGAAATTATACGACTGTACTTTCATCAGACATAACAGTGCAGATGTTAGTACTAAAATTAACACCATATCAATAAAACTTTGAATTTTTTGACAGTTAAAAATGGATCTACAGGCCATATAATATCTCAGCTCACTTTAACAAAGGTTCCCCGCAGAAACTGTTACAAAGGGCCATGAACATTTCCAGTGATGTTCAAAGCTTCAGTGGACTCTGTGTTTCAGCACAGACACAGAGGGTCTGAATGCAGCTGTTCACGGCTGG
Organism: Acanthurus tennentii; assembly: GCA_029783805.1. Lineage (NCBI taxonomy): Eukaryota > Metazoa > Chordata > Actinopteri > Acanthuriformes > Acanthuridae > Acanthurus > Acanthurus tennentii. The sequence goes on from JAPZDZ010000003.1 coordinate 9,905,758, forward strand.
TTAGCTGCAACTTCCAGCTCTATGGCTGTTCCTGCTACACTGAGCGAGGTCAGTCCATCAGGCTGTCAGCAAGTCACTCAGTTGGTGTCTCCTTAGTAACTTAAAAAGTGGATGGAGCAACCATGACATCAGCCATTGAATAATGATTTGGCAGCTTTGAGTTTGCATTATGGCTGTCGTCATATTGTCCTTTTGGAGCCACAAATGACCATATTTATACAGGATGATAGAGTGGGGCAGGATAGAAATTGCTGCAAACAATGATGTGATGCATAGAAGACAGCACTTTAACATGGAGTTCTACATTTAGGACTGACTCACATTTTGTGCCTCGAGTGAGCATTCAAGGAACTGCAGTTTTTGACACTTTGAAAAGGCTGACAGTTTTCTTAAGTTACATGCATCAATCTGATTTGCAATCATAAGAGTTTGAGTTGAAGATGACATTTCTTAAAGAACAGGTTCAAACACAAAGAAATCTCCTCTATTCATGCTGTCCTTTCTTTTTTTTCAATGGTGCTCAAAGATTGTTGGCTCAGTTCAGATGATTGCAGATTATCTTAATACAACTGTTAGATTTGTCATTTGATTAAGCCTGCCTAGTGCACCCTGTAATCCCCGTAATCTGCAGAAAAAAAGAAATCTTTCTATATTTAATTAGTAAAAGAGCATCAGTGTCAGAATCTGGTGATCAAAAGTAACATTTATTTTTTCTGACACGTCTTTATTGCGCATCACCGCACATGTAGCCTTTGTGCCCGCACTCCGCAGCCCACACTCCAGCAACTCTCTGTTTGCAAAAACTGGTCTTTGCCAGTGGCTCCATCTCTCTGTGTCACTACACTTTAAATACATAAAGGTTAGCAGTGTGCAAGTTAGCATCCAAAAAGACAAATCCTGAGATATGCAGCTGTTCTTCTTATCTCAGTGTTTGTGCTGACACTGTCTCTTTGTACTAACACAAGTCAGTAGACTGATACAGCTGCATTTTGTTGCGTCTTCTCATGTTATCAAAGACAGAAATTACATTGTAGATTGTCACTATCTTAAGAAATACTCAGTGCTTGTATAGGTAGAGTTTTATGCTATTTTGTTTGAACTTTACAGGTGACTGACCAACTAAATTTGTATTTTATGTAATTGTTATCGATTATTGACTTACATGTTGAATAATGTACTGTATACTTTCTATTTTCTATTTCTTGTTTTGATTTTGTTTGTGACCCTCTTCCATTGTAGACTAAAACATATTCTTGGATATTCACCACCATGAACTCAAAGTGATCCTCACATTTAGCAAAACAGTTCTTTTAAGATGTATCCTCAGATATAATTTGTTGCTGTCTGGTTTTCATATGGACCTTTAAGCTGCCTTTGCCTCCTCCCATCACCGAGCCCTCTCTGTCACAGTCATCTTGCACGTCTGAGCTTCACTGATCTGAAGCTGTGAAAAGCAGTTATTGCTATTCCCCTGCCTGCAACATTGGGAAATTTCCAAGTCTCAAATAATAAAAAAAAAGCAGAAGCAGATTCAGGCCCTATGAGAGCGTATCCAGCAGTGAGCTTTAAGGTTGTGTTAATTGCATTAAGACATGCCTTCCATGCAAATGGAGTTAACCTTGATCTGTTATTGTTGTCTCTCTGTTGTTTACAATAGCTCTTTGCATTCAGCACCATTACATAATTACGTTTTGATCAGTTTAATTTGCACACAGAGAGAAGAACAATGAATGTTAATGTGTGTCTGTGTGTTTGTGCAATGTATTTGCATATTTGTATTTCCAAAATTTATTTTTAAGAAATGTGTGTATTTAGATTATCATGTAGATTATGTCTGTATAGTTTGGCTGATGGTGTCCATCCATGGCTGTAAATTTAAGCTTCTCACTCTATTCCAGCATCTGCTGTTGTCTGTCTTGTGTCAGTGGTGCGTGACTGGCTGCAGGGGACTGGCACATAGGCCCCGCGCAGTCATGTTAACTGGATGTCCACTGCCACCTCTGTCTGCTCCTGAAACCTTGATCAGACCAGTTGTGCAATGCTAAAGACAGACATCATCAGAGCCTGCAGAGAGCATATCTGTCATTCCTGTTGAAGGCCATTTCCTCAGCCTGAACACTCTGACCACCAGGATTGTGCAAAAACGAAGATCTAGATAAAATAGGGCAGACTGTTTTTACCAAAATTCAGATTTTTTTAAAATATTTTTTTTAGCTATTTTGCAGAAAACAGCTACCTGCTACAGCCAAATGACACTTTGACAGCAGAAAGTGTGATTTATAGCAGTAGCCAACAGTTTTAGCACAAAACAGTCAGAATATTGTTGCTTGTTGACACAGCCAGGCTAGCTGTTTTCCTTCTTTTTCTAGACTTGGTGCTGAGCTAACAGGCTGCTAGCTGTGTCAGGTTTTATTAAGTTTTGACAAAAATATTGAAAAATAGAACCCATAAAGGTGATCAGACTCTCAAATACAAATGAATCATTTCTATTCTTGTAATGTGTTTTACATCATAATGTTGCAATATAGATATATATAGATAATAAATATAGATATAGATATAGATATAGATATAGATATAAATATAAATATAGATATAGATAAAGATAAAGATATAGATATAGATATAGATAAATCATTTTGAACAATACATTGGCGTCATTTGAAATCTGTAAATGTCTCACCAAGTTTACTTTAATTATGCGGCAGGCAATTTCTTCATATTTAGAACGACTTAGTTCAACTTATTTTTCAAATCAGGAATGAAGCCTTTTGATTGCATATCTATATTTAATATCCCTTGAACACTTTATAATTGCCAAGCTGGTGTCTTGAAATTGTGGATTTAATTGGCTGTAAAGTTTCAAAGCTTAAAGTTTAAAATGATCTGTCAAAGAGGACCTCACTGCCCTGCAGTATAATGATTTGTGACAAGTTTCCTGAAATGAAGAAAAAATTAAAACACACCACAGTGGCATTAATTGGACTTTAACAGCTCCTGCAATGATAACATAACTTTTCATTTATATTATTTAATTTTGAATTTCATCTCATACAGTTTGCATAAGAGGGGCTACATTTACCTTCCTAAAAAGTTCACAACTGAAATTAAAAATGTTCTCCTTAGTTTTCAAATACTCCAACCTACTGTATGTAGAATTCAAAATGTGTTCCAAGTGTGTATTCACTCTGGACAGATAATACAAAAAGCTAATCTAGCAATTTCACTCCTATGAAGAAGAAATGAGGTTAATAGATTGGCAACAGATTGCATGTAGGCTTATATGGTAGATGTGTGTAACAAACATCATGCTGCATACCTCCATCTTACTGTAAGCTTGTAAAAAAGACCCAATCCATCTGGGTGTTGCATGTTGCATAAGGTGCGTGATGCAGCATTGTTTCTCATTAGTATCCAGCGTGTTAAGATGCCAACTGACAGCAGTCCTGGGGGATAGCTTTGTGCTGCTCCCTTATTTATGTGCCCAGTGCAACTCAGGAACGTCTCATCCTACGTGCTCTCCACATCCCCCATCTTTATACATTAAGCTCAACCTCAGGAGCACCTCTGGCAATGCAGAGGTTGGGTATATTTGTCTACCCACTCAGAGAGGCGATGGCGAGGTCGGGGAAGGTTTTCAGACGTTTCAGTTTTATGTAAATGTAATTCATGACATGCAGAAACATTCATTTGAAGTTGTCTAAAAATAACAGCAGATGCTTTTGGAACAACACATAAATCTGTTTATATAGATGTGAGCAAATTAAAAGTACATTTGTCAGAAAGCTTTGGTTTTCTTGTCAGAGATGCTCCCAAACAGCTTGGTTGGCTCTGTGTCTGATTGCTGTGCCACTGGGTGCTTGTATGTGATTGGTGCTGATCAGGTATGGAGGTGGAGGTCGGTAGGCATCATAGAGAGGGTAACAAATAACACTGATTTACTCCTGATTGCCGTCTTGGTTTCAGCTTCATTTCTTGCAACGGCTTTTGACTGAAGCAAATGAAACAACATGTTGCAAATACAGTCAGATGGCCTTAGCTACTACTGTAATTTCTCTTTCAGTGCTGCATTACTTACTTTTCTAAAATATTCCTCTGTTCCTTGTGGCTATTGTACCAGCTACACAGCAGACAGGTGATTATACACACTCTATGTCAGCCTCAGGCCCATGATATGGTAATTCTAGATGTCATGCATATAATTTACTCATTCTGCACTGCAAGCAATAGATGACACCCAAGATTTTAAACCTTGATGGTCTTTGATGGTGCTATATATTCCAAGTAACGTTAGCATAATTAAACAAAGAAGCCTAATGTCATCATGTGTGAAAATCATGCTGTTTACCTTTAAAATAAAGCAGATATTATGCGAGATGTGTTATTTTGTGGACAGCATTAATGAAAACCTCATGTTAGATGACTGCAGGTAAACAGTGGAAAGTTGCCAGTATTGTTTATCAGCCACATCATGGAAAGAGGGCAGATTTGGAGATTTATGGGTTTACTTATCAACAGTTTCAATGCAAAATTGTCCAGCACCTAATTTTATTCAAAGACTAACTAGGATGCTAATAGCCAATTATCTTCTTTGAGCCGAAAGGGAGGGTTCTTTGGATATTGAGCAATTGCTTCCATTGTGTTCCATTACTACCAATACTTTTGCAATTTGTGCTGTTTGAGAAAAGTCGATAATCCCATAAGCTCTCAGTCAGCCTGTTTGTTTTCTTCGCCCTAAGTGCATGTTCATCTCACAATCACCAAGCTCAGAAATTCATCCATAAAATTATTTGCCAAGATTAGAAGCAGTGCTGATCAATACATACAGTTTTATGGAGTCAGAATGGCCCCACTTGAACAGTAAAGGAGTAAATTTTACCAACCTTGTCCGACAGACAGAAACATTTTCCAGTTCTTGATTGATCTCTGTCCGGACAACGAGTTAGGTTTCTGGTTTGTCGAGGCTACTCGTTGATCATTCTGATGTGGTGTGACTGCTGTTTTTGTTTGGACTTGGCACACTCCATTGACAGTGCTGAAGCTGCAGCAAGGAGCTCTGAGGATACTGCCAGTGCTGCTTGCTGGCCCTCCAGTCATAGCAGATGATTGTGCTCGCTCAGTAATTCGCTCAATTTAGCGACTGTCAGAGGGTCCTCCAATTACCATTTGCTCTTCTTGGACTTTTAGAGACCCATTGTTACAAAATGAATGTGACTGCAAGCAGTCAGCTATGGCTCATAGAACACCCATTTCACATTTTATATTTCCTACTATTTTAAAAGTATTAATATTTTTAAACATTTTTCCAATGATAGTTTAAATGAAAGCCTCCTGATTGAACAAGGGCAAGGCATGCAAGCAAAGTCAAGTAGTACATAAATCATAGAGGCCAAAAATGTCTTTGTGACAAAGCATGTGTCCTAATTGTGACACCCACGTGATAACAAATAAGCATTTTGGATGTAGAGTCTATTCTTTGCAGACTCCTCCTGTGAGTTTGCCGAAGGCCTTGTGTCTGGATCTGACAAGGAGGTCCTAAGTTTATGTGGCGTGGCACCGGGGTAGACACACACCATTACTCTGAAGCCCCAGGTTCACGCATGAACATCACACACAGTCCTCATCCTGCCTCCCCCACTGATGGCCTCCTGGTTTACCAAAGAGAGGGGCTGCCCTGCTTTCCTAGCCTCATTGATTCTGGAGGGTCTCCATCAATTAAATCTGATAGACTTTCAACTTCACTAAACTCAGCGCAGCAACTATTCAGAAAAGCAGAAGGGGTCAACCCAGCCTGAGAAACTAACCCACCACAGGCTCCTTCACATGAATGTAGAGAGACACATCATTGGCTTTAAGCACATACTAACCACGGGCTGGAGCAGGACCTATATTTGATCTCACATGAATCTCAAGATGCAAATACAAAGGAGCTATTTCCATAATTGCAAACAATATCAACTGTTATTTAAATTGCTGACAACTATTTTTTTTTTTTTTTCAAATGAAACAAGCTGCCTGGAGGCAAAGCAAGTCAGTATTCAGCTCACAGACCCAACCTCGCTTGAGATCCATGGGAATGCAGAGAACATGTTTGCTTCTTATTATCTGCCGTGTTTGTGTTTGCAAGAATAGACAGCCAAATAAAACTGGCATGGTTTGTGTTAACTGATTCTTTCAAGCTATTACTCTACACATATCCTAATTATTTCCAATTCACATATACAGTTCATGTACTTTAGTCTTAATGAATCTACTGTTAGTTTACACCTCACTGACATACAATATTTACTTGGTAATGCTCAAAGGAGGATTACTAATGAATCTTGATTTTTTAGGTTATTAATCTCTTAATGTTTGTTTTATTGCCTGATGCTAAACAGGTCATTGTGGATTGACTCATTACATTAGTTTACCATGCAATAATACAATATTTAATGTTCATATTTGATCATTTTTGTGATGTTAAAAATTGTCATTTTCTTTTTGTCTCCTGGAAAATTCCATAATGTCATGGAATTTCCTAATGATGAGTTTTACATCTTGCAGTGGCTACTAGCTAGTTAGTTTGGGTTTGCTGTGCATTTAAGGTCAGTAGTCCTATTAGCTCTAAGAAAACCACGTCTGTTCTGTATTCTCTGTCCTCATGGCCATTGTTGATCACAGAGGATCACGAGAGACTCAGTTATCCAAAGAGAGTGATCATGAATGCTAATGAGCGGCACAGCTGGGGGGCATAATGCACAGCGCCAATGACTACAGTTAATGCCAATCAATATCTACAAGTCCCTCCTTGGCTGCCTGTTTATACGGGAACAAATAAATATACAAAAGCAGCAGCAACCCACATTCCATTTCATGGGAATTTTAAACTGGGCAACGTCATTTATTTTGAGTCACTCATATCATCGTGCTGCTGTGAATATTCACTGGTGCACCAAATGTGTATTAATTCACTGATGAAAAGTGTCCCAAAATGCCCCGTTCAAGTAATATTTGCTGAAAACTAGAGAATCCAGCTGTTTCAGAAAATCATTTGGCTTTTGTGATGATGAATTTCTTAATTTGTAACTAAAATGCTCTTTGATAGTAATTACAATAAGATCATTTTTTGTGTATTAATGACCTTCATAGTTTACTGTGTAATTGATGCATTGCTTTAAAAATAAGTGAAATACATCACTAAGACAGCATCAGTGCTATTTTTTCAGATGATAATAGTGCATAAATAAACAGTCTTTCTGTTCTGTATACAGTAAAACCTGTACATGGTTCAACAGTTGGGCTGTTGTCATTGACATAGTGAACAGACATGAGGAGTGATGGGTTATTCATGTGTAAACAAACATGGCATGTGTGCTCCAGGGCAATCTTTTGGAACAAATGTCATTCTGAATTTCAGCAACTCTAGATGACACATGCATTCCCCCGGCAACGGCAAACCATAACTACATTTTGGTGTGCGTATATATTTAGAGGGATCCCTGTCATTCTTGGCTTTATGTATGAGAGTGCAAAGAGCGGTTATGTGCCCAAAATAAGTAAGGCAGCAGGCTAAACCAGCAGCTTACCAACACCTCACCAAAGCCATTTCTGAAGGCTACGATTCAGATGAAGAAGCCTGTTTCCCCCCTGGTGAGCTGAGGCAGGAGAAAAGAGAGCTAGTGCAGGCGATCAAAGAGGCATCGATCGGGTCTGCTGCTCTAAGAGCCCAGCAGAACAGAGCTGCTTCTTTTTGACCATTCCCCAACACTGGAGTCAAGACCACAGGTCTCCCAAGAACAAAGGGACCACAGTGTTTCACATATGGATGAATAACCTCCTCAAATTAATGAGTGATTTTTGATTCATAGGGATCCAAGCAGCAGAGCTGCGGGAACCCTAATGTTATTTGACCTGATTATTAGGGATCCATGCAGCATTGCTGCAGGAACTGTAAAAGATGTTTGATATGTTAATCCATTTTAAAACTACAAAAATGTTCAATAAATATCAAGGCACAAACCATTTTGTAATGGAATTGTACAAACTAAATGAAATGTCACACACATAATCACCACATAATTCTTTGAACACATTCCACATTTTCTGAAATTTGTGCATATTACTAGGCATTTTTTTAAAACAAACAAAATTTTGGTAACTGTTTGACTTCAACATATGGTGCAGGGGTTAGCTCAACATCATGATGTGACAGAGGTCTCTAGTTCAAATCACAACATAGGCTAACCTTTCTGATTGATTGTTGCAGAGTCACCTTGCATGGCCTCTTCAGGGCGGTATTTAAGTTTATCGTAAGTCCTCAAACTTGACACTTGATGTTATTTCACACATTTAAATTTTGAAAGGACACAGTTGTCTTTTGTTTTGTTTTTTGGTCATTGTTTTATTTATTTATTTATTTTACATTTCCCTTTAAATGTTTTGTCTTACTGCTCCTGTTTTTTCATTGTCAGTGCTTTTGTTTAAATGTGTAATATTCCTAAGCCACTTATTACTGAATAGGTCAGAAAGTCGGAGACAGTTTTGAAGTTAAGGTTCTGTGCACATTTCATGCAAGTACACAACTTTCTAACTCTGCATCACAGCAGTGCCGGGGACTGACAGTGACTGTTTGTGTTTGCCTCTTTGATCCTGTCAGGTTTTCACTATAACAGTGAAGTGTTACTCCAAGTAGTTGCATCTTGGTAGGTCTTCAACTTCAGTTTTTTTCCATGTAGCAGACAGCTTCTGCTGCCAATGGCGGCGTGAAGTATGAAAATTGTCACATTTCCTCCAATATCATTTCTTCAGTTGCCCAAGCAGATTGACTGATAAAGCCTGTCTTAGGAAACAAACAGTTGTTCTGGATCTTGTGCACATTGGCAGCCCTGCGGCGACAGGATGTAAACATTCATTTCATATTTATATCTATATGTATACATATACATGGTTTAGTGTGTGAGTGTGTGTGGGTATGTATAAAAGCATATAACAGGCACCAAGGAGGATTTGCATGTAAGACCTGCATGTAAGAGAGTGTAAGTGTGAATAATGAATGATCTTACAGTAAGTACTCACATTATAGTTTCAGCCTTATATGCAGCAGCTGGCTTAAGTAGAGACATTTTCAATGTGCAGCATTTTGCTGTCCTTGAAGTCCTTATTTGCATTTCCATGTTACTGAGCTTAAGGTGCTTGTGTACAGACTTTGTTACCTGTAAAAAAGAGCCAAGCGACTTCTTCCCCCCTATTTCCAGTCTTTATAGTGAGCTAAGCTGTTTGCTCTGAGAAAAAAATCCTTCCAGGAGACACCTTTGACAGATTCAAATGAGAGGGACATTGCCTGAATTTCCTTATTCTGGGAGGGACAGCCTAACAGCATAGCTTCCAAACAATATATTATACATTATATATATATACATTATACAGGACTAAAGCAGAAATGTTATGACCCTTTTTTTAATCTGTCGATTAATAAGCAATATAATATAATATAATATAATATATAACACCAAAATAATATACTTGATATACTTATATATATAATATATGTATATATATATATATATATATATCTGTCATTAAAGGAAGCCTGTAACTCCATAAATCTGCAGCAAATCAAGTTCACCGTTTTATATGTTTGCTCATACTGTGTCATCCACAATAAAATTCGTGCATCACTCAAATTTGAACAGGAAAGTTTTAAAAGAAGTGACCTCGGATCTCACTTAAACCAGTGAATCATTCAATATACAAGATAGATAATAGCAATTCGACTCTTTGTATGGATTTTTTCCTGCATTCTATCAACTTTAATGTTAATCTTACAGATCTGAATTATACCTTCCTTATTCAATTTGACATCCTAATGGCACAGAGAGCCATATCCTGTATCTCTGATAAGATTGTTTGTAATATACAGCCCTTTATAGAGCTCCTGCTGATTGGTTAGCGATCTGCTTTTCGCATTCTCTGATAGAGATTAAATGAAAAAATGATGCAACGTGACAGGCCTCCTGCATAGTTCACTACACATCAAATAGATAGATATGTTATCCATAACAGAAGCTATTTTTTCCATGATAAAATGTATAGGGATTTACGTTCCATGACTCAGGGACTAAGAAAGCTTATTGCTCACATGAACAAATGCTTTTTCAGACCATACTATTCATATTCAAGCTCAAATTTGACACTGGTAGACTTAACAGGAGAGGAGAGAGAAGGAGGAATGATGGATTATTTCTAAAACTTTGGTTGTTGTATATGTCACAGAAATAATGTTTGTTCAATTCAGCCAATCACACCAGGCAGCTCCATAGTCCTTTTGGGCATTTCCCCCTCCTCTACACACCCATTGGTTTGAAATTTTCTTTCATAGCCCAGTCCTGGTGTGTTTTTCTGAAGGCGAGTCATACCTCAGAGGGTATGAAAAGTAGCAACATGTGAAAATTGATTTTTGACAGTAAAAGAGTAGAACTTTTCAAACTGAGGTTTAGTCCTTAAATGAACTTGCTCAGAAAGTTAGCTTCATCACATATTCTTTGTGTAAAGCAGCCACTCTGACCAAACTCATAACATCCATTGAAATGGTTCGGCTCTTTCTACGGTCAGTTTTCACAGCAGTTTTCAGTCATTCTTTTTGTTGTGCATGAATGAGTTTTTTGCATTTACATTCCTCATGTACATTTTCTGGAGGGATCCAAACCTTCTGTGACATTTCTTGTCAGGGAGCTTTGACCTTTGCTGTGCTTTTATTGGTGACTTAGATTTGTGCAGATTAAAGGACTTTGGCCATGATTTGCCATTCTCAAACTAAAATTGGTTGACCTGAGAGTAAAAACCTCAAACTGACATAGAATCTCTGCCTGTGCCTCACCAGGCCTTTTATTGGAGTTAGTCTAAAGCCCTGTGCTTCACACTCAGACCCTGAGGTGGTACTCCCTGCTCTAAAATGTGAAACCAAGGAGGCCTTGAGCAAGCTGCTGTATGTGGCTAGTTGGGAGTCGGAAGTGATTGTTCAAAGACTTGACTTCCAAACACTACAACTGTTTTTGGACAAGCTTGATTTCCTCCTAAACAAAACCTGGATCTGTTGCAGTTAGGATGCCTGAGAACTGTGTCTAAAACAAGATAAAACAATTTCCTATGTGCTCGCAAAGTCTGACATGGGAACTGAGAGGGGCAGCGGCCACAAAAATGCTCAGAATCACTGATTAATTTTCTGCAAACTGTTTGTTTTGACAATAAAATGAAAAAATATTTATCTTTATTTTAGTTCATTTGTTTTTTATTAGTTAAGTCTTTTTAGTTTTATGTTAATTTCTAGATAATTATGAGTTGAGCTCATTCTATATCTGATTTTATAAGTATCCCAGTCAATCTAAAGATAATTCATGTTTCTTTTTTCAATCACTATATTTTTATTGCTGCTGTATTTCGTGTCTGAACATTTTTTAGACCTGCTCTTTTGTTTGATGCATAAACCACACATGTCTGAGTATGAATATCTCACGCTTGCACCTGAAAAGCTGCTGCAATCTGCCCCAGAGCGACTTCTCACGTTATTTTCTCGTAATATTGCGATAGTTTAATCCAGTCTTGGATTTTTCCAAGTGGAATAATCTTGTAATCAGTGTAGCTTGTCTGAGATCAGTTGTGCAGTTTGTGCACCCTCGCGTCAACATGACAAAAATGTCATGTGGTGCGAGTAGCTCAGCAAGTCAGAGATTTTCAAAGTCTTTCTGGCTTTAGATTGCTTGAGGGAATTATACTTGTGCTGTATAAATATGATAAACCAACACACACAGTTCTGTTGTTTAGTTTCAACATCAGAGGCACAACAAAAAATGTTCACCCAGCAGATCATTTTCCTCCTCATCTGAAATGGAGCATTTTCCACATTGCCTGTTATTAGTTCTCACTTGATTTACTTCTATCTATGGTCTTGATGAAAGGCATAATTTTTGTTTTTTTCTGTCATACTTTTCTGCTCATGGCTGGTTGGATTTACATCAGTGTCTACACTGCAGTAACCCACAATCAAACAATGTCCCGCGAGTGTCCTGACCCCCACACCTAACCCTACGCTGCCACCTTATCACACCCTCTATGGCTGTCATTTGTTGTATCTATGAGTATCCTGAGAGGAGGAGTTCCAGCAAAGTTTGAGGATTCAGTTACCCTTTAAACAAAGTTCATTCTGAACAACGTCTCTATCATCTTTGTTCTTGCATAACCCATAAATATGTTAAGCCGCTTAAGTAGATCCTGTATTGTCTCTGTTAGCTGTCAATGACCATGAAGTAAAGTTTCTCTTGGTTGACAAAGTCACTTACATCAGATATGATAGAAGTATAACAACATTTAAATGACTGATCGCTTTGTTTATTTCAAAGGACCCCACCCCTTTACTACATTAAGATCACAAAGACTTTCAAAGATATCACAGAATTCCTACATGTTAGGTTTCAAGGAGGGTAAACATATGAGAAGACGCTGCCCTTGAACCTGGAGTTGTTTGTTTACTCATTCATTCATACTTAAATTTGCAGAACTACTGTTTTCAAGGTAAAGCGTAAACTTTCAGGCTCATATAAAAAGTGTTAATCAACATACCTGTCTCCGTTTCCACCAGATCCCTTTGCAATAAACTGAAGTCTTTGTTTCAGTAACAAACAGCAAGGCCATTTCCACTGCAAACTCTGCTCACCTCAACTCAGGCTCTCAATCACAGTCGATGAACGAACTGAACGCAGCGACTGCATGGCAGTGTTCTGTTATTCAGTAATGAATAGTCTCTTTTTCAAACTCAATGCCGACTGAACGATGTTTAAGCGGAGACAGAGAGCCTGAGAGGAGACAGTTGAAATTTGTGGTTGCGATAACAAAGAGCGGTAGAGGTTATGGACAAAGTTATGGCTGATATAAACATGTTGTCATAACGTTGTTTCATATAAGAGGTGAAAAAAATTTGCCCGTCCACACGAGCTTCACATTTTTAACATTGCCAATCGGAACTTGAATCCATTACTACGTCTGACTACTGGAAAGCCATTTTATCTGGAAGGAAAATTATTGCACCCTTTTGCACTGAAGACAAAAGCCAAATGTTAGAAGGTGTTCATGGGTTGTTTTTTTTTTTTGTCCAGTGTGAAAGGGGTTTACTGCTGTCTTTACAGGTCTCTCTGAAAAGTCAATCAGACAACAGCAGGTGATTCAGAGGACTGAAAGGGCAGGAGAACTCCATCTGTCAGGTCTTTACACAGGCTTTCTGTTCGTTTCCTCTTTAAAATATTGTTATTGGTTTCTAAAGTAACAAATGGTTTAAGACCTGCTTATGTTTCTGGTTTGCTGCTCTTTATGAACACACCAGACTAACTCAAATTGTCCGGGACAAGTCTGCTTACTGTCCAGAGACATTATGGGCCAAAACAGATCTGCTTCAACTCTCACTTCTTTCAAACAGGAAAACTTTTTATTAAATTAAACTTGGTGCTGTTCATCAGTTTCTTGCACTGCTCTGTAATCTTTACCCTTCTCTTTTGTTCTATTTTAGCTTATTTTCATGTTTTCTTTGATGTTACTCTTCAAATCCCATTTAATTGTTTCTTTTTATATTGTCTTCTAATTGCTTTATCTCTCACACGTATGATGTAAAGCACTTTGTTATGATGTGTTTTTGAAAGGTGTGGAGCAAACAAACTTGTCTTGCCCTCCCTGAAATGTCAAAGCCTAAATCAATACAGAGACAGAATGCTGACTGGTGACTTCTACTAAAGTTCCCCTCGTCTTGCTTTGTTTTATATTTGTTTTATATGGTCACAGTACTTCAGTGAGAAATAAGCCTTGTTTGTTGCGGGTCGGTGGCATGAGGTTTTTACTTGTAAAGCCTTTTGTTTGAACTTACAATGTGTGCTCTTTATACTGTGCACAGCTTTAAAAGCCCTGCACAGTGTGTGCTCATACAGCAAGCAGTAAGAAGTGGTTTCTTGGTTTGTTCTGGTGTGAGTTAAATGTTTTCTCTTAGTTTCAACACAGAAATACCACAGTGACAGTTGAATCCACAAATAATTGTAATATCCTTTACTAAAATAAGAAGTACATGTGGTTAACAAAACCCGGTGCCCAAATTGCCCTATTGTTTTTGCATTTAGTTTGAGATCAGTACCAAATTTGGTGTCATGTTTATTAAAACCACTATAACACAAAATTTAGGCAAATCTTTGCAGGGAAAAGATTTTCTATGTTATGCCTACATTTATACATAATAATAGGGAACCAATACATGCAGATGTTTTATCCAGAGTATTTGAAACAGCAACATTTGGGTGTTTTAAAATGAGTCACACATTCTTTTTTATTGATTAGAGATCTGTGACTTCCTTTTATAAAACTAAGTAAGGGAAGAATATTCTTTCTTGCTGTGTGATGTTTTGCTATGTTGTGTATCCTTTCTTGAAAATTGGACAACCTGTTAGCCCTTCCTACGTCCTGTTTAATGTTTTATGTCCTGTTGTTTTGTCCTGATTAAAATGGTATATTCTCGTTTTTGGTTGACTTTGAGTTTCTCTCATTTGTTTTCTCTTCCCAGTGTCAGTAATTGTGTTTTCCTCCATCTTTAAGTCGCCAGTTGGTTCGTTTCTACTCCCCTGACTTTGCATTTATGTCCCAGTCCTGCTTGTGCTCTTCTTGTAATCCCAGTTTGTTCTTTAGTTTTTAGTTTTTGGATTTAACTTTTTCTGCCCCTTCAGTTTTCGTTTGTTTTTTATCAGCCTATTTTATTAAAGCCAGCTTTTTGTTTCATTTACCTTCCATGTTGGTGTTTTTGCTTATGGGCCCTTTTTGCAAAACCCTGACACAGTCTTGTGTGTTACATTTGCATCAATTTGGGTCCTGCAGAGACACCAAATTTCTCTTTTGGGCCTTGAGCTGAAAAAGTTTAGGAACCCCTGCTGTCGAGAAACAAATGAGAAAATTGCAAGTGAGTCCCAAGCAGAGCAGCTTCCATGTGCAGGGTTTTTCAGACTTTTCCCGGTTGCATTTATGTTGCTGCCACATGCTTAGGCTCTATACAACCGTGATCAAACTAACAAATCAGAAACTTTCTTGCGGGTGTTGGAAAGTTCAATAACCCATTCCTGGGTGTATTTAACAATTCTGTTATTGATTTTAAGCTTCAGTGAGTCAAGAGAACCAATTTCACATGCAGATGCTTCTGAGGAGATAACTACTGAATCAGTGTCTATCATAAAGAAGATAAAAGCAGGACAGAAACTAAATAAACACTGTGTGTATTACCTGGGTGCAGCTCTCATTTATTATTCACTAGATCACAAATATGAATGCTATCACCTCACTTGAAGAAAAGAATTAAAGGCCTGCCTTTGCTATGAATCTAGGAAAATTCTCTTTGTATTCAAATCTCAGGCAGTAAATCAGCCCTCATAGGTCTTAATTTAATACAAACTTGGCCCTTCAAAGACTGTCAAATGAGTCACAGCAATCTTATCTTTAAATTATAAGAAGATTGCTCTGAGTCCTGGTTTCAAACTGTCGGTGTGCCTTACTATGAAACTGAGTGTACAAACATGATGGACTCACAAAGTCTCACATTTGCTACGGCAGAGCACCTTTAAAAAGAGAGATGACAGATTGTAACATCGTGAGAATATCTGTCCTCATTTAAATATGATAATTACTGTTTCAGATTGTCTTCCTTGACAAAATGTTAGAAAAATCTATCCTAATTAAAACTCTACAGCACCCTAAAACACATTCATATTGTTCAGTATGCAGTGACGTGTCCATGACAGCCTGCGTTCATGCTAAAGTTTACTCTGTTAGTCTCTAATAAATTGTCTCGTTCTCAGCAGTCCATTGTGGTTGCTTTAATTTTCTCTCTGTTAACTTCTTAGTTAAGTTAAATCAGGGGTCATTTTAAGTATAAGTTCTAAGGAAGACCTAAAGCGGATGTTATTTATTGCAGTTCGTCTGCTTCAGTCAAATGCTGTAACTTTGCTTTGCATCTCCTGAGCAGGAGCACCATAGATTTTTGAGATCGAACCTATGGGTCTCTGCAGCCATCCGCTGGACTGGGCAGCTCCAGCTCAGGCTTCACTTTGATGGCAACTATTAGAAAAGACTTTGAAGGCAGCTTTGTTCTCCAAATCTGCCAATTGTGAGCTAATGTCTCTAAGCAAACCTCAAGCCACATGGCATCGTGCCTCACTCATCTTCTCAGCCAATGACTGTCCTGTTCTTTACACTTAGTTTCAACTACTTTTTCTTCAGTTTTTCTGTGTTATGGAAACACTGCAGTAATGATTTTAGTATAGAAATTAACTGCTTTTGGTATTAGGATGTGATGGTGTCCACCTGTGTACTCAAGCTTTTTGCTGCACAAACTTAGCTTACTGTCCAAAAAAGACCCAAATAAAAAAAGTGCAGCTGCAAGGAGACAGGACACAGTTTTACATGCAGGGTAATAACCTCATAAACATGTTCTGTTCATCACAGTATTTGCGGTGAAAAGACGCAATTTGCATCCCTTTCACCGAGTGAGAAGAAGGCTTGTTGTTGGCTGTGGAGATGTGAAAGGCACGGTGCCACATGGCTTGCACTTGGCTAAGTGAGAAGCGTCAGACCACTGTGGCTTTGGAGGAGGCAGCTGTCATCCAGTCACTCCAGATGTTCAGGCACTCCGAACTCAGTCTGAATAAAAGAAATTTCAATATGAATTGGACTGTAATTTTCAGTCAGTTGGTTAATTTCAATAATTGTCGCATTCAATTTCAAGTATTTGCTTTTAAATTCAAATTGCCGCATTCAAGAAATTTGAATTTAGCTGCCTGGCGCAAGCTTAAAAAATTCCTATTTATGCAGTTTAGATTTACTCTTTGCTCACAGTGATCTCTGTTCATATTGAATAAAGTGTCAAATCAAATCATATCACATAAACAGACAGCATATTATTTAAACAGACAGCTGCTTAATACAGAAGAGGACTCTATGACTGTTTTGCTAAATAAAATTTACAGACACAAGAGTGGCCAGGATACATGCAGGGTAAATGCAGTGTACTACACACTAAAATTTTTACACTCTAAGATAAGTCTGAACTGGGTTGAGTTTTATAAAAATACAATAAAATGTAATTGCCGTTGTTCCATTTATTCTAAATACATTAGTTTCCCCCCAACTTTCATACTTACTTATGCATAAGGCCTTTGCACATAAACGTTCACAATATTTTATATTCATAGCATTAAAACACAAATTAAAGAAGAGCTTGCTCTTCTTTAATTTGTCCCCTTTAAGAGAAATATCTAATTAGCCTTCAGGCAAAGAAGGAAAATAACAAACAATATTTAACATTTAAATGCGCAAACATACACTGCTGTTGTATGTTTTTATTGTGACCTTCAGAGAGCATGGCCTGTTTTAATTTTTTTTTTTTTTTTGGGTGTATAGACATTCACCCTCAACCTGCATTAAACTTCATATTTTTCCCACAATGGCCTTTGGCAGCCTCCAGAAACTATATGGCATCCAACTATAGGTTATCTGTGTGGGCGGCGATGGTACCAGTGATAGCAAAAACATTGTAAGAGAGAGCAAGAATGATTCCAGTGAGGGCAGTGAGACTGTGCTCCGAAATAAAACACACCATGACTTGTGGCTGCTTTATGGTTTACTGTATGGCGCTTCTGTCTGAATTTATCTCTCTCTCCTCAACAAAAGCATCCTTTTGTGGAACTGTGGAACACTGTGGAACATTGGTGCAAGTTGCAATGAAAATGGGCATTTGTTCATTCCTTTTATTCAGGTTTTCAAACGCAGTATTTACCATTTACTTATTAAAAAAAACATTTTTGGTATTTAATTCTACTGTATACTGACATATCATACTAATATCATACAAAATGCAATTTAAAGACAAAATAGATTCCTCACAGTGGAGCTTTAAAGGAAATCTTTTTGCCATTCATGCGAGAACTTTGTGTGATACACTTTGTGGATGCTACTGTAACAGGAGAAGGCTTTGTTTCAGTGCATTATACATTACACTGTATATTTGTATAATGATGAGTGAATCATGAGCTAAAAGTATCCGCTCAGCAGGTCATCTGTCAGGGTTGCTGACAGTACCAGCTGGCCTGTTCTGGCTGCCAGGGGTACAGGCAGGTTAGAGGGTGGGCCTCCCACAATCATGGCTCTCCTTTCTATATCAGGGGCAGGAAACGCAGCCAAGCCTCAAGTTGTGGCGTGCAGTCCTCCAGAACAACGGCATAATTGATCCAAAAAAACAACAGAAGGAAAGGAGGAGCAGATTGCCCACGCAGCCATTCATGTCCAGCACATTACTGCGGGTCCCGAGTTCAAACTGGGTCGAGGATGAAATGACAGAATCACCGATGCTACAAGATCAAAGGTGTGCAAGTGTGTGTATTTGTGTGTGTGTGAGTGTGCATGTTATCCAGTGAAAGTATTTTGTGGCAAAATGATGAAAGTGGGGAGATGATAATAAATTGAAAGCCTCCTGGACATTACTGGCAGGCAGAAGATGAGTGTGTTTATGGCTGTTACCTGATTGGTTACCTGCAAATATGTCCTCAAAAAGTCACTGATATCAGCAAATGTGACA
>JAPZDZ010000003.1:9939531-9950042 GCA_029783805.1 Acanthurus tennentii
TATTCCAGGAAAAAGAGCAGGGGAAAAACATTGTGGTGGTCGGGAGCTGGAACGTCAACGAGCACATTGAATGGGCCAAGAAGAACGTCGCCCGGTCCTACCAGCTCAAAGACGATGGAGTACAGAAAGTCAAGTAGGTCATTAACACCCTTGTACCTCAGCCTGGATGAAAGTTAAACTGACACTGTTGTTGATTGGTCACCCTGTTCATTTCATCTACCAAAGGCTGGTGTCCCACTTTTATGGCCACGGAGATGTGTGCGATCTGACAGGGAAGCCCAGACAAGTCATTGTCAAGCTCAAGTGAGTGAACAGTCATGAGCAAGAGGGTACCCCCATGTTACTTAGTAAATCCACTCATTTCATTTCTCTCCCCTTCTTTTCCTCAGATGTAAGGAGTCTGAGTCTCCCCATGCCGTCACTGTCTACATGCTGGAGCCTCAAACCTGTCAGTACGTCCTGGGGGTAAGTTCACCAGTATCCCATGAGAGTAACAGTCACGGTTATTAAAACAAGATTGATATCTCTGAATCAGGTTAACTTCTGTCTTTATTTAGCTCGAGTGCTTACCCCAACCATAGCAAATATTTAACATATTTATGTACTCAAGATCAATATTTTTTTTTGTCCGCAGATATTTTAACCCTTCAAACACAGATGTAACTAATTAATTGATTACTGCATTGCATTGCAGCATCATTAGCGGTATCTGTTCCACCTGGGCTTTTCCTGCATAAAAAGTCAATATAAATGACTTTAAAAAGTTCTGTGAGGGTGATTTATTTATTTGGGAAAGATTAAGAAATAAGTGTACTTTAATGTTATCATGGTTAATTAAGATTTGGGTTTTCAAAACAATAGCCTTGGCTAAGTTGTAGTCTACCTTTGTTTTCTTGGGTTTTTTTTATGTTTATAACATGTTACTTTGCATTATTTCCATCAAATGTAGTCTTGTTTCTCCAGTATAAACTTGGTCATTCTAATACTTGTTTCTTCAGTACTGTCATCTGTTTATTAAAATGTTGTAATTTTATGGATGGAGAGACTTTTATGGCCTCTAATTAGGCCATGACTGAGGGAGAGAGACCTTAATGTTATACATCTTTTTGGAGGTCAACTTGAATAACTGGCACCACATTTTAAGTGTTTGACATCTTTGATTTTTTTCCTTCTAGGTTGAGTCTCCAGTCATATGCAGGATTCTTGACACTGCTGATGAATATGGACTTCTATCAATCTCCAGCTAAATGTGACGAAGATCATATGACTGCTGTGGCACATGAAGGACAAGGAGAGGACAGATGGAGAGAAGCTGCATTTTTAAGAATGGACACTTATCGTAAAACAGAAGCCTGTTTGGTGGAGGAAGGGCAAGCCCATGACACTGCGCTAAAAGCCAAAATTGAGGTTAAACTTGATCCTGAGGCTGGACTTCATGCAGCCTTTGAGCACCGCTCAGGCCCATGCCTTGATCGGGGCAATGGGCAATGCTAAATCACAGACTAGCTGAGACATTGTGAAACACAGTGAAATGGAAGGTGATGCCTCACTACACAAGGCAGGGGATTTATTGCCTGCACATTATATCTATGCTTCACTCTGTGTTGATTAATTGCAAGCAAAGGAGTAAAGAATCAGGTGATTGTTATTATCAGGGGAATCAACAGGTGGTTTTATTGTGTCTAAGGTCTTTATTTGTGTATGTGTGTGCGTGCATGTTTGTGTGAATGCAAGATTTGAAATGATTACCTGCTTGACTATGGCACTTGTAAATGAAGGTGGGGAGTCAGAAAATGTTAAGCAGCAGTGAGAATGTATGCTGTGTTAATTTACAGGAAGAGTGAGTGTAACTTATGCATTAGAGGGTGCTGTGGAATAGAAACAAACATGAGTGGTTGATTAAAAGTTTCATACAAGTTTGTAGGATGTCCAGAATGTCTGTGGATTCCTATAAGAGGTATTCTGTGGTTTCATGAGGATGCACACTGGGATCCTGATTACTGCTGTAGATCTGGGATATAAACCAATGACTTTGCAGCAAAAAATAAAACTAAAAGACAAAAGCCTCATTTACAGTGTTGTGTTACTACACAAGAAAATCGGTTTGACTTGACTGAGATACAAGGACATAATGACAACAAATGTCTGCTTAATAATTAAGGGACACATAGTTATATGAATTTTGAACGGGGATTTTTTATAAATGAATTTTTATGTAACAAGAACACTATTATTTACTTCCTGAAGAGAAAAAAAAGCACTGGTCCTCCGTTGAGGACCATCTGCTGTGGTAAATTGGTAAATTAAGTCCACCAGGGGGTGCTGATGCTCTGTGTAGAGTAGTACAATCTTTTCCACTTGAACAGAAAACAACTTCACAATTTAGGGTCAAATTTACACATGGGTGTTGAAAAGGAACCACTGCAGTTTTTGTTTCCAATTTTGTTTTTTAGATTAAAAAAAAAGAAAAAAATGAACATATAATCTGTAAAGCTCGTCAGTAACTTCACTGTAAAATGTAAAGAATAGTAGATTGTGCTTAAAAAATAACAATGTGGATGTTTTCTGAAATGCACATTTTAAGGCTTTTTTCACTTAAAAAACTTCTCCATGTATATATTTTTAAAAATAAGAGTAGAGCATTAGTCTTTAAATATGAAAGGTTGATTAAAAAAGTCTTGTTGCTCATCCCTTCCTTGTTAACACAGGTATGTTCTCTTCACATTCTTTGTCTCCAATTCCACCAGGAGTAGACTCCAGCTAATACAATGCTTAAAAAAATTGGGCTGCACCCTTGATTCTTTTCATTATCAATTGACCTGCCTTAATTTTTTTTCATTAACTTACATGTCTTAGATATCAGAAATAAACCAATAGGACATTTTAAAATGTCTTGACTTTTTTATCAAAATAAACCTCAAAAATATTAGATTTAATAGCATATAAAACCAAACAACAGTATCAAATGCTCAAATCTGAAAATCTAAAACCAGTACAGGGTTTTTAAACATTAAAAAGTTAGGGGCTCATCAAATATCAAAACAGCTGCCCATTTGCTTTAATCAACTTATCGCTTAACCTCTTGTTGAAAAAGTAAAAGGACACATCCACTGTACTTGCCAAACATTTATTGTGCTGAAAAGTGTATGCAGTTCACAAATATATTTTTGTCAAGAAGCAAAAGTCCATCAAAGTGCAACCACATGCCATCAACAGCCATGTGTGAGGGTTTCGTAGCAGCCCGTCACTATACAATGAAAACCTACAGATCTGTGGGTTATAGTGGCACATGCGTGCGCAACACAGGGGGGCAGATTTAAATAAAAATGCTGTAAAAGAAACTCAACAAGTCAATTCAATAATGTTAAATAACTTTTTGGTACAGACACTGTCATCACAAATCTATTGCTTGGTTTTACTTTTATGGCAAGACTTATAATTCTAACTGTTTAATTCTTCCCTTCAAAAAAACTAAACATGTATTTTCACTGTAGAAGAGAACAAAAGGTTAATACAGATTCCAGATACATAAAATGGGCTGTTCTTCTGTTCCTCTTTGTTTCACATTTGATCTAAAGCCATGGTGAGATTGTCCAAACCTCTCTGTTTACCAGCTCTTTGATCAGACTGAAGGGATGGGAATCTGGTGCACTGAGGTGCTTTCGAAGTCTTGTAGTGCCTCTTGGTGAGTGTGGTAGTGCATGGCTACATAAGACTTGGCAAAGGCGAATGTCTGAGAGCTAACAGGCTGCAGGCTGGTGGGGGAGCTGGGCCCTGCAGAGGGACTGCTGTTGTATATACTGTAGTAGGGCTCAATGCGGGTGTTGATGGGTGTCGAGGTACTTGGGGGCCGAGGTTTGCGCATACCTGTGGCCTTTGGGCTACCTGCACAATCCCTGGAGTGACTGGGTCCACAGGCCTGGTCTACCAGCCTCCTCTGTGGCTTGGGTGACAGCACATAGGCCGAGTTTGTCTCATGATGAGAGGATTTATTGCGATTGACTTCCAGGCTGCCCTTCCCCATTGCATGCAAGCGAGTCTTTTGCTTACAACAGAAAAAGCCCAGTGCCGCCCACTGAAAACAGCACAGCACACGGCGGCGGAGGCCTGCACTGTTGCGTGAGTACACAAAGGGATTGATGCCAGACTTGAGAAAAATAAGCACAAAGCCGCAAAGTTCAAACTGGTAATGTGCAAAGCTACTTTCTGGCGACAAAACATCCTGTGCCAGTGAAACTCCCATCGGCAAGCAGCAAAGCAGCACAGAAAACACAATAACTACACAGGTGACGACAGCCTTAGAGTCTTTAGCTGTGGCCAAGTTGACTGTAGACACCAGCTGACAGCAGGTGGCCCCTTGGGCGGCCCCTGGAACCAGAGGCTGGCTGGTCTTGTTGACATAAGAGTGTGTTTGAACATTCTGCAGTTTGTTGTAAGTCTGGTTGCGGTACAGAGATGGGCCTTGAACAGCACACTGCATGCTCTCAAAGCCCGCTGCAATGAGAGGTGGTGGGGGTGGAGGGCATGTGGCATCTACAGTGATGATGGGACATTTCCTCACTTGTGCATTCTTTCTCAGTGTCTGAGCAATCATCAGATAGGACACGGACACCACAGCCACGCAAAAGGCAAAGTCTGCCAGGTAGACATACAATACAACTCTCGCCTGTCCGCCACCGAGGCCGAAGTGGGGCAGGCAGGGTCCGTCTCTGCGTGGGTACGCTCGCATTGTAAGGAGGGCGGCCATGGTGAAGCTGGATGTCCACAGCAGGGCGGTGAGGGCCAGCGTGCAGGGGAAGGAAGCGGTGCGGTTGGGCTGCTGCCCCAAAACCATACGCAGTCTGTGCAAAGCGATGACGGCTACCGTCTCCAGCGACATGATGATGAAGCCCGAGCTGGTCAAATGGAAGGCAAAGCAGAAGCTCTTGGACACGCCATCTCCTCCACCTGCATCCAGGAAGAGCACCAGTGCAAACATGGGAGCAGTCACGCAGCAAATGAACAAGTCACAGAAGGATAGGTTGAGGATCATGATGTCAAAGTTGGTGCGAAACTTGCGAAACACCGGGTCAAAAAAGGACAGGAACACCACAAGGTTGCCATAAGAGCCCAGGCAGAAGATGAAGATGAGCAGAAGGGAGCAAAAGGTCAAGGTAGCCGTGTGGATCAGAGCCCAATCTGACAGGGTCTGTGTGCCCAGGGTGCCATTGGAGATCTGCTGTCTTGGCACATCCACCAGGTCTGATGGTGTAACAGTAGTGTTCATTGTATTTTCAGCAGTTTATAAGGATCCCAAAGTCAGTGATTTCAACATTATTCCCTTTTGTAGGAGTACATGATGATCACAGTATCTGCTGCCTCCGCCATTGCTGCCACCTTGGTAGAGTGCTACAAAGGATACAGTCATATGAGCTATTATACTGAGCAGTGGATCAAATCAAAAGCATTTCACTGTTGATAGTAGGGAGCAATGCTTGGCATAATCTTAATTAGTATACAGGTACATTTTTATTACGAAGCTGTGATGCACTAAATGTTGGGCACGATCTACAGACGGCTGTATCTATGCATCACTGCATTTGGCCAATTATACCTTACTCCTTTACACTCCCCCTAACACACAGACACATACAGAAACACGCACGCACACACACATACAGCGTCTGCTGAAATACAGAGGAAACATGCACGTTACTGTTTTCATAACGCATCTATATATTTACTCTGATCATTTATACTGAGAAAATACAACATACCAACTGTAATCGATCGTGCGTCCATCATCGTCATCATTTGATATAGCCCATCTTCATTTTAAAGCAATAGGATAGTAAGTGAACGCACCGCGGCTTTGGGAAAAAACGCATTTTGACAGCAAATCATGCGAACCAGAGCAGTTAACTAAAAACACTGACATAAAATACGTTTCCTTACATGTCTGTGTTCATTTCTAACGCGTCTGCGCAGATACATGATAGCATATTCATTTTCTTGGCGATATATCCATTCTTATACAGGAGCGACGGCCACTGGACGTGCACTGAAAAATGAGTATGAAGTCACTGCCTACGTATCCGGGCATGAACGTAACCACTGCATTCAAGTAGTCCATCTGTAAAAACTCACCGTATTTCTCCCTATTTATTGAAATTAACATACGAAGTACGGACAGCCGGTTTTTTTGCAGTTTTACTACACTGTCGCAAGATTTTAATGTTACATTTACCAACGGCATAGCGGCTGCATACTGTAGTCTTCACGAGAAATTGGAGAACCTTTAGCTATATTTTCAGCTGAATTGGTTATTTTAAGGTGTCAGTGCTGATTTTCAAACGGTTGATGTTCGACATAACAAAACCACATTATAAAACAAAATTTTAGAAATTATTTTTATTCTCCTTTTTCCCGCTTTTCTCTGCCGTCCTTGGAGCAGCAGCTCAACAACGTGGCTGCTAGGCAACACGTGAGTGATGCTTCTCTGAGTGCTTAAAGCAGGAGGGGTGGTCACGTGTCATGGGGGGGGGGTGCTCTCAGCAGGTTTATATTCATTTGGGTCTGACTTCAGTAAACTAATTGAAGAAAATATCACCATATTGCAGTCTGACTGTTTTATGTAGTTTAGCGGGCCTAGACATTACAGACTGTTTCAAAATATTATTAGACTTAAATGCAATGAAAAAAAAACAAAACATCAGATGTAAGTTTTGTACAAACAATTTATTGTAGTCTCATTCAATAAGCAAACCATACATCTAAAAAAAAAAAAATCACTGCAGTTTTGGCACTACACTATACATAAGTGAGGTACTAAATGCTTCAATGTTTGAACTGATTTCAAGTCATCAGGGGAAAACATACACAAACCAAAGTCATTTAATCTCACTGGGTTTTTAGAAAAGGTTAATGTAACCAATGATAATAGAAGAGGTTACAATTATGGACAGGCGGTCTGGTTTTTGAAATGATAATCAAACTGTGCTCAGGCCCTCACAGCAATCACGTCACATAGCACAGCAGAGGGGGAGCTTGCTCTCTCCCTTTCTCTGCAGGAGTGGATGAGAATAAGCTCCATTGCTAAAAGCTCAGCCATCTACTTAATATAAGAAACACTTTCTATGAAAAAAAAAAAAAAAAGTAAAACCTAGCACTTCAAAAAACTCAAATAAATAAATAAATATGTTTGTGCATATTTGCTATACCATGACGTATACATACATGATGCATATTCATTTATAGAGCAAACAGCCACAAAAACATTGTGGGTTGCAGGTGTAAGTCTAATCCAAAGAGACCATTGCTTAATCCTCTGTGTCTTGAAACAAACACTTCACTAAGGTAGTAAAGAGTATGTCCTACACTTGACAATGTGTTGGCTCAGAGTTGATACTTGGGATAGAAATCCTGAGAAATGTGTGGGACACTGGAAGATGTCTTGAAGCATCCCATAAACACACACACACATACACCCGTGCACATGCACACAAACCAAGAAAAAAAAAAAAAAGAAAGAAAGAAGATTAAAGAAAGAAAGAAAGAAAAAAAACTGTACATAATGTTACAAACTGCAGGTCATCCATCCCTGCTATGATTGATCCTTAAATATTAAGTATAGTAGAAATGTAAATGGGCTAAATACATAAATACACAACTTTTCGATTCCTTCAGTGTGCCGCAACTCAGTTGCTTTGTGAGCCACTCTTCTTCCGGGTTTATGTTGTGTCTTTTATCAGTTGAGGATGGGAGCCTCCTCCCAGATGCTGCTGGTATTTGTAAATCTCAGGATTTTCCAAACTGATACAAATGAAAAGCAAACAAAAATAACTGTTAAAAGGTGGCTCACAGTTTTCTTTTCCTTATAGAATTACCCATTAATTAGCTTCATCTTGACAGTATTTAGTAACAAATGATAAAGTTAAATGTCTTTTGGTTGGGTTTGTGAATGCATACAGATATAATTATGTTTTAAAGAAGCTTTACCAGATTTTAGGCATAGTAACAGGGGGAGACCAGCAAGTCAGTCAGAACCAGCAGCTGGTCATCTGTGAACTGCTGCTTGTGCTGCTGCCAGTTGTCATGATGAGTCCGTCTGAAGTTTGAAAGCGTTTTCTTCACAGTCATCTAGAAAAAAAAACACAAATTATAGCTACACTGAACAGGTTTTGTTGAAATCAAGCTAGGAAATGTTTGAATAATGGAAAAAAAATAGATAAATCCATTGCAACAGTAATAAATGATTAGTTGGGGTTACACATACTTCAATGGGTTGTGTGTCATTGAGGTGAGCACTCAGGTCCATCAATAGCTGCGGCATCCATGTGGGCACATCATATGGGCTGGAGAGAATACAAGCGCTCAACCCAAGAACACCAGCATGGCGCCGCACCAGGTCTACAGAAACACAACAGGAGGGTTTCCATTAAAACGACACAACAGCATACTGAGTGTGTCATCACATGTTCGTAAGTAGATAAGTTCCTTACCAGCAGAGGGTATAGTGTCCACCACAGAACCGAGCTCCCGTTTCCTCTTCTTAGGCAAACGAGTCTTGCAGAGAGCCTCAAAATGCGCCTGCATGGGGCCATCCATGGACAGGAAATTGCACTGAAGAAATCCGCTGAGTGTTGTGGCAGCCATTTCTCTGACCTAGAAAAGAAATTAAAAAGTGTACTGTGTCACTAAAGTGCAGGGATTTTTTTCTACCATACATGCAATTTCTTGTAACTTACATGTGACAATACATAAAAAAATTAATTAATTCAGACATGTAGACTATCTGCATATGATTGTCATAATGCTTCTTACCCTTAAAATGTTTTTCCCGCATGTTTTATACTGTGCCATTATTTAGCTAGTGCGGCATCTCTGGGCTTTTCACTAGCTGTTCTAACACAAAGACCCCAGCATTTTACTGACAACCACTTGCTGCATATTTTTTGTATCTAATGTCAAGAAAAACATTGAAACTTAAAATAGGTGTAAAGCAGATCTTTGAGCTTCTTAAGTTAGAGTACCACAAGGGCAAAATGTTTACAGGCTCTCTCTTAAGAACACTTGTTAAGTTATACATTTTTCATTTTCAAGTTAACTTGTTTTTCATCTTAAAATGGAAGGTAGCTTCTTCACAAGATTAGCTTCAGTAACATGATAAAAGAAATGAATAAAATGTATGTTGCCACCAGTCAGAACCTGTGAACATATTTATTTGGATTCTATATGGAATTCTGAAGAAATGAAAGAATTGAAAGTGTAATATAGTCAAGGTCTATAAATCAGACTGAGGTTAGTTTAAGAGGCTAAATAAAAATGGCTACTTTCATCCGTCCCCCACTTCTCCTTTGTCTCCACTCCATCCCTCTCCCTCTCATCCTCCTTCAATCTGGACGTTATCTCCATAGCAACAGATTACTGCAGCCTGTGGTTTCCATAGCAACAGCTAGAGGACCGGAGGGAGGGGGAAGAGGGTGGAGAGCCAGGAGGAGAGTGCTGAATCACTACAGTGAAGCTGAAAGACAGTGAGAGAGCCTGCTAGCATAAGCAAGCATGTATTGGCCAATAGCTTGGCAAGTATTATATAACCAGACTGCCATATGTTTGTTCAGACTGACTATATGTCTCAGCTTCATGTTCTTGATTATTTTCAGGTTAAATAGTGGGGTGAAAGGTTGTTTTTACCTCCAGCTGCTCATCCTCCAGCAGCTGTATCACCAGTGCCCGGACGTCATTCACCGCTTTCTGGTCACTCATAAAGGTGAACAGGTTGTAGAAAACCATAATCTGGAGGTATGTGAGCACCGTGTAGCGAGCATGCCAGGAGCTGCTGCCAGCAATCTGCAACACACAACAACAACACAACAATCAATAAAATGCTCTGAGCTTTTTAACTCAAGAGGAACAAAATATGCCCTGGTTGGTCACCAGAGAACACCATTTAGGTTTTTTTTGGTGTGGGAAAGCTATTTTTTAAGGTAGTGCCACCTATTTTCAAATATTCATAGACAGTCAAATGTGTTACAACAGCATACAGAATTTGTGAGCTTGAAAAAAGTCTAAGCTGTCAATTTCCACACCTTATTTCTTTTTTTTTTATGTGAATTTAAATTCATTATTGACACAAGGAGTTGCTCATCAGAAAATCCAGCTTCCTCTTGAATTCTGTCACAATTCTTTTTTTCAGGATCAAGCGATAATCCCCATAAAGCTGCAAACTACTGTACCTACACAATATGGTGTATTTCGTCAAAGATTAATATAATGATAAATATTGGGCTGGAAAAACTTAAAAAACTCATTCAGCTGGCATTCCCCTTTCACCTAATCTTATGAATTGATCAGCGGAAGAGTTTGTAAAAAGCCCAGTCTTATGTGATGCAAGTTAGAACTGGAATAACAGGAACAGCTGCCAGACAGCTCACCTCCTTCAGGGCACTGAGTACCATTGGGATCTGCTCTGTGTAGAGCAGCCCCTGGGACATCAGAGACAGGCAGGTCTTTGCATCCCTCTTCAGTTCATC
>JAPZDZ010000003.1:9974758-9985101 GCA_029783805.1 Acanthurus tennentii
CTGGTGGAAGAGAATTCCAGAGTTGGGGAGCAGAGCGGCTGAAAGCTCTGCTCCCCATGGTGCTGAGGCGGGCGGATTGCACAGAGAGGTGAACAGAGGAGGAGGACCTGAGGGAACGAGAAGGGGTGGTGATGCGGAGGAGATTAGTCAAATAGGAGGGGGCAAGGTTGTAAATATATGTGTCAGGGTTTATAATTAGGCTGTAGCAGGGCTTAGTAAAGAAAGATAATTTTGACAAGTAAAAATCAGAAATTTAAGATGACATCTTTTGTATAATGACTACTATAGAGAAGTCAGGGTCTTGCAAAATGATTGAAAACCTCATACTCTCTGCAAAATTGTAAAAAAAAAAAAATATTCTTCAGCCTCTCCGCTGCTCTGTGTGTTCTTCTTGGAGGAGACCAGGTACCTTATCACTGGATCAACTGACGGACAGGTTGGTGACTTAGAGCACAGAGCCTTTAACAGATCTACATCACTGTCAGAGACTGAAAGTGCAACACAACTGTGTCTGTTTGGTTTAGATGTGGTGCTTTTCTCTCCCTGATGACCACAAATGTCACCTGGTGACCAAAATGGAGCTTGATAAGATGGAAAAAAGACATCAAATGTGCAGAGAAACTGTGAGCCATCAAGCAGGTGATGTTACAAATAAACAAGCAGTTACAGATAATATCTAGTAAAGAAGTGAATGATTTGGATCACATGCATTTTTAATAAATGATATAATTATGATCTACCCACCAGACTGATAAAAAAATGATTCGACATTTATATTTCTTTTTTAATGTTTTCTGCCAGGTATCACAGAGCAAGTAGGTTCAGAGAAAG
Organism: Acanthurus tennentii; assembly: GCA_029783805.1. Lineage (NCBI taxonomy): Eukaryota > Metazoa > Chordata > Actinopteri > Acanthuriformes > Acanthuridae > Acanthurus > Acanthurus tennentii. The sequence continues at coordinate 9,975,590 of JAPZDZ010000003.1, forward strand.
GGGAGACTGTAAAACCTGTCCTCAAAATGGCTTTGTGGAGCTCATTTGACATCAATTACAGTAAAGAGCATAAAAAGTGAGTAAAAAATTTCCATTGTAATTCAGAAAGAGTTAGAGATGTTTATTGTTGATCTGTGATGTCACATAATTTGGTCAGCACAAGAATGCACTTATTTTTTGGTTGCGGGTTTGGTTGCATAGGCTTTGCTAATAAAGAAGTCTGCAGTGGCCTAATTAATGGTGCCATTCCTGACACAGTCATTTAGCTGGAGTTATTACACATTCAGAAGTGATCATCTGATGCTTAAGGCCACTGTTTTACTACCAAGAGCATTTCCTTGGAATTTATAGACCTAGATAAGCAACTGATGGATTAATGGATGAATGTTTTACTACATATTCAAAAGGTAACCTAATGTTAAAGCAGGACAAAATACTGTCAATGCTGTGGCCATTCTCATGGGCTCCACTCACTTCTTATTTTTTGTACAAGGTAGAAATTGTATTTGATCCAGGAAAATTTTGCAAAAGCAGTTCATACACAGTTTTCCATAAAAGAACAAACAACAAACAGCTGCTCATTTGTGCCATTAACATTGCATAGATGTTGGAAAAAATGCCATATCCGTATGGGCTAATTGCTGCACGTGTCGATGCGGTCACGGGGAAACTTAAGACATCACAGGAAACTTTGCAGGCTGGTACCATAAACTGTTTCAGGCTGTTAAAACATTTGATGTTATGACAGGAAGCAGGCACTTAAAAGAGACAGACATAACTCTCTGCGTGTTTGTGTGCAGCTGGAATGAAATGGATGTTGATTCCTCATTGCACTAAGCAAAGCACATGATCTCAGTGCTACATCATTGTAACTCCTGACTCAAACAGACACCTCAGTGTAAAACCTAGTTCAGCAACCATGTGATGTCTGTGTGCAGCAACTGTTTTACTAGCTTCTATTTTACTGACTTTAACAAATAAAATGATTTTACACGGATTTATCTTTTGATAAATAAGCTAGAACAATTACTGGCTATACATCCTAAAAAAGCTGCCTGTTATTGCTGTCAAAGTGTAGTAAAACAAACTATCAGTGCATGGTAGTTTGGATATGCCCAAGGAGTAAATATGGTCCTGATGCTTTAAACCAGTCCTTTCAACAACAAAAAAAATCTTTTCTCTGTAAAAAAGAGTAGCATGAAATTTCCAGGATCTACTTTCATGTGTCTTTGTTATCTTTGTTAAAGTAGCACAAGTACTAATAATCCCTCGCAAATGTTACTGTGACAAAGCCACTTCTATAAAGTTAAAAATCGAGACTTTGGCTCCCTCTAATGTCTAAATCAAAAAAGACACTGTGGCTGCTGCAAGAAACACTGCTCCTTTTTTCTCCAACACAAACTAATACCGTAAAAGCAAATTTGATCAATGCAACAATGACATTGAAATTCCTCACATGGCGGCTTTAAAAGTTACTGTTCTGCACAGAAGCACATGCCCAGCATGAAAACAATGATACATTAAAATGTAAAACTTGTCTTGCAATAATATAACCTCAGCATGTAGCTCAGTGCAGGAAATGGATAAAAAGGAACCATTAGACTCAACTTCTTCTTTTTATTCTGTGTGGCAGTAGTTTCCATCTCGCTGGGTGTACATAGTTTAGGCTACATGAAGTCAAAGGAAACCTCAATAAAAACCTATAATTCTATGGTGTGCATGCCTTGCTGCTCCATAATATCAGTATGTTTATCTTTAGTATGTGGTTACACTGTCTTTCCCCAAATGATCTGAAAAATGCTTTTAAAGGAAATCCTGTTACGCTGTTTTTCCATATGTTTCTGTGGGGGCCTCCTGCAGGGACAACAGCTGGTTGTGCATAGGAAGCTCTGATGGCCTGTATGTGGTGGACCTGGCTACCTCAGAACTTCTAACAGTACAATATTTTAGAGGTAAGCTGGTGGTGGTTTGACTTTTTCTAATTCCACTGTGTTGCCATAATGCGTGAAAGCATTGAGTATATTATCTTTCGCATATCTTTGAGAAACACTATAATTAATTTCAAGCTCTAAGGCTTGTTTTCTTCATATATTTTCTACCCTAGCATAGGTTTGGATAGTTGTCTCTATCAGGAGAATAGCATGATTTCCTGCAAGTGGCAGCAAAACAAATTGCATCATAGCAAAATGTTAAGGCAAGTTATATAGCCCTTTTTTCTGAGTAGGACAAGAGAGATGGAAAATAGGTAGTCTTATGCATGCTGCTCTTCCAGAGTTGAGCTCAGGTTGCCTCAGTACATTTGACAACACTCTTGGGCTTGGTGACTGCCTAAATGGCAATACCAGGTAGCTGTTCTATACTATGTTTTGAGACACGAATGTGAACCAGCAGCTCAGCATTTCATGAACTTTGAAAAATTGATGCACCCAAGCCCTTGACTGATCTTTATTTTTCTAGATTACTCTGACCTGAGTATCACAATGGCTGGGTCATGGTCAATCTCTTCAAGAAGAGACAACTCTGTAAGTAATTCCAATAATGTCTTGATTAACCAGAGTGAGACAGTGTGCTGAGTTATCCTCCTAACTGGACTGCTATCATTTAGCTGGCCTGTGTTACAGTATGAAATATGGATATTTGTAACCAGTCCCTAATCAGATTGTTCTTGTGTCTCCAGTTGTCCTTTGAGTCAGGCCACTTGCAGAAGATCACACAGGCCTAGCTGCTGTCCTCATTTGTAGACAGTCCTGTCTGTTTATAATACTGAATTTTAACTACTGAATTTATAAATGGTTGTTTGTCACTATAATATGAACCACTTAAATCAATCCCTATTAAGTAACTGGCTCTCTTTGGAGTTTGTTTTTGCTTCCTGTTTGAATTTTTAGAGTCTTAAAGTGATCCTGTATTATTTTTATAACACTACAAACTATTGTTTTAACAATCCACTCTAGGATTGTGTGAACTTTTACAAGACTTGACTGTGTTTGCTTCCTGAAGGAAAGTAATATTTTTCTGTTCCTGCAGAGAAGCAATTATGTGTAATAGTGTAGCATAAAAGCAATTAAACCCTAGCATACAGTTGTCACTATTTTCCTTAACATTCATAAAAGTTTTTTTTTCTTTTAAAACAACTATGGACTCATGCAGTTGTTTTGAAATGTATTCACTCTTGAATTCCTTCCCACACAGATGATGTGTTTGGTGAGTGCACTGCTCACTCCATGTGTGGTCCTGTTGGAGCTACATCTGTGTGACCTAGGGAAGATCTGGACTTGTGGTGAAGGTTTTTCAGTGTTCCCGAGGTAAACTTAGTGTCCAAAGCCAATGTATGCCGATGCTGCAGTATGTAGACCTGCCAAAGAAAAAAAGTGTCATTTTTGCTTGCTCCCTTCCATATTGAAATTGGGTCTTTACCAAAAATTCATTTTTAAAGTTTTAAGCAGCCTTAGAGGAATTTTTTTCAGGTTTTCAGTTATTGTCTATTTTAATAATTTATGACATTATCACTCCAAAACACAAGTCCTTGAGCTGATCCTCAATTTGAATTAAGTGATTAAGACCTTTCTTCAGCGCTGACACTGTGCTGTGGAAGTAAGGGCTGGCTATGCAAGACTAATTCAGTAGCAGTTGTACATTCACTATTATAAAACAGTCCATGAAAGGTGCAAGTTAGAGAAAATGGCTTTTCTGAGGCTCACATAATCATTTTGTTCCAGTCTGGATCTGCTCTACTAAGTGAACAACTAAACTCTATGAACTTTTTTTTTATATGTCTAGGCTTTAAATCCACATGAGTTTTAATTAAGCTCCCGTACTAAATGTACTTTGTAACCCATAAAATCATACTTATTACTCTCACAATGCCATTGCTTTAGGATTGCCAACAATATTGAATTGTCCTCTGGGGAAGGAATAAAAGGTATTACCTGTTCCTCCATAAATGATTATTAAAATCCAGTAACACCAATAACAATGTGATGTATTAGATAATAATAATTGTTATTTGTTTTTCTATCTATAAATTTGTAGTTTATGTGCCAAAGCGTGATTGTGTCAGCTTATTAAATCTGCAAAAAAAACTGCAGCCGTAGACACATTGCTTTCTCTCAGGGACTGGTCACCTGACATCGCCAACATTTGGACATGTGAGTGGGGTCTGCTTTTCAGTTGGCCTCCAGCCTGTAGCTCCCTCTGACTCTGACATTTCCATATTAACTTGGCCTATTATAACCATTCCTGCCATCTGGTTTTTCATGAGTCAACAATATCATGGTACTGAGAATTAGAAGGACTAATAATCCACAACGGTGGAAAATACTGTGCTCCTTCATTTCCAGTAACTCTTTCCCCCCCATTTCCACCCCTCACTTGTTTTCAGTTCCCCTCCACTGCCTGATTCTCCTCTGAATGCTGAGCTCAAGAGGAAGGAACCCAGCCATCCTAAAAAGAAAGGTCAGTATTCTAGTTGTCATCTAAACACTAACTCAGCTCTCACTTACGCTCATGCACATAAAATAAAAAAGGGAGCTGCTGCTGTTTGATGACTGCAGGTTTTAAAAGTATGACCCATTTTATAGTTCACTCCATGTCTGGCCTGTTTTGCTTGGACACAGAAAATTCTCTTAAATTGTACTTAAAGCAGGTTTTTAGAGAGTCTTTTTGCTATTACAGTGGCTACTAAGAACCTCCAATATAGAGGATGGAAAAGATTCCATCGTTTGCATCGTGAAGGGTGTTGATGTTGATGGCATCTATAACAAGACTCCCTTCAGTTTTAATTTGCCACTTAGGCAGGTATTTCAGTTTATGCAACAATAAATGTACAACACAATTAGATGATAAATTCTCTCTAATTATCCCATTTTGTCATACAGTTGCTTCTTGCTGTGGTGGACTTTGCGGTAAAGTGAGCTAACTTGTGGTTCTTCAGTGTATCATTAGGATTTAGCAGCTTGAGACTATTCTGCTGGAGACCTACATTACGGTATAGTGTGGTTTACATTTTGTTCTTACAGAGAGTTGGCGCTGACAAAGCTAACATTAGCCAGACTCCCCACAGCTGGAGTGAAGGGAGCTGCCAGTGCCAAACTGTAGGGGAACTTCAGGGGAGTCTAGATTTGCTGCGTGGCTGCAGTGTCAGACTAAAAACCACAAACATTTACGGACTATTGAAGCCCACCATGCCGCCCCCCATGCATCTCTGTATTCTCAGGGATATCTACAGAATTTTATACAAATTGCACCATAAACCCCTGAGACTCCTGGAAAAGAAAATCTGTCTAACACAAGTCAGACTGAGCTTTTGCAAAAGCACTGTAAGTGCAGATTAGATTATCTATTAGATTATCGTATCAAACTGCTATGTAATGTAATCATAAAGTGAACTTAGACTATTAGCTTTTTGTAATAATGATAATCATCTGCAATTTCTTTTTGCATGATGTCAGTGGTTTAAGGTGCCGTTCCCTGGGTTTAGTTGTTTTATAGTGATGATGTCAGGGGGCTGCTAATGAAGCAATTAATGTGAATGGCCCTTATTGCATTTTTTGAGCACACTTTTAGTGGTAAGACAGAAAAGAAAGCAATCAAATCAATTACCCAAGTTATTTATTACTTGGGAACATGAAACTGGATAGAAAAGGATGCCTCAAATGTCACCAATGGCTTATATATAAAATTATTCCAAAAGATGAGTGACAGGCTAAAATTTATGTAAAAATAAAGAGTTCATATCTACAATATCATCTGAGCCACTGCTGCAAGACATCAGCCTAACTAAATATGACATAGAACATTAAGCAGCAAAGTTAGCCTTATTTTTTAAAGCTCCTTTGCTAGTTTTTGGTAGAATGAGATTGGAAAAACAAGGAACTGTGCAGTCCTAACTAGTCCAGTTTGAATGAAACAGGAAAGTGTTTCATGCCTCAGACTACTGTTCCATTAGTCACTGCTTTATAGCAGCTAAAGTACAAAGTACCTTATTGTTTGGTAAATCTATCTCACATCTTACATTTTATTAAAGTTTAATATGACTACTGCATGCATGGCTGCATGTGGTTGTACATCTTTTGCTCTCTCTGTACATTTCCCTCCAGTGTAATCCACACATGTTCTACACATTTTTCAGATGCAGCATGATTTCTGTTGCCGTCAGATCATTTGTTTGGCTCCATATTTATAATTCCTACCAGTCTTCAGTTACCATGCCTCTGATCCCTCTTCTACTCTCAATCAGTTCTCCAACTGTGCCCCACTTTTCACATGTCAGTGAGGCAAAAACTCATAACAGAGGGTCTGGTTACAGTCAAAATAATATCTTAGAGACATTTATACCTGCAACGGTTTATACACTTTTAGAAGCTTGAATTATTTCGTCTTTTTCTTGGGCCATATTCAGCTGCTAACTCAAAAGGAGTTCTGACTTTTGCCATCTCCTGCCCTCAGACCAAAAACAAGAGTTAATGGTTTATTTTAGACTAAACTCCTCTCTAAAGTCCTCCTCTTCGACTGCAGCAAAACCAAGCTGTTAAACAAATGGTTGTCACTTCTTAAAAACACAGAAACCAATAAAGGGATGCACATTTTAAATCTTGCTATTCTTAACAGCAATCCAGAAAACACAAACAGCTTTCAGCTTAACAATTGCAGACCCAAACAAAGCAGCTGGCGGACCTGATGAACTCTGAGACTGCTGGCATTTGTTGCTCTTTTAATCTTTGCACCAGAAGCTAAACATCCATGTTGTGAGCTGAACGGAAGAATTTCAATATTATGAAACCTTTTAATGGTGATGGTAAAGGCGAAGTCTGACATAAGTAATAAGAAGTGAGCTGTAAAAGGAGCATTTAACGCAGATTTGACTTGACTTGGAAATTCGTCTGAAACTCTCACTTTGCTTTAGATAGCATTAAGTCTTAAGTCAGCGTAAATTATGAGATTTTTACTGCCCCATAAAACTAAATGACCATTATATATCAGCAGGCGGTCAATAGGGCTGCTGAGCAAGGCCAAATGATTGTGTCGCCAGGTAATTAGATTTCTGGGCTAAATTGCTTAGTTTCCTGCATATAAGATGTTCTGCTTCAAGTACAGCACGTAATACAAAACACAGTGGGGGAATGGAGGAAGGAGCTTTGTATGAGCGACCCATGTCACAAGACCTTTTGTTCCCAAGAATAACATAGCACATTTGTTATGTACTTGTTGTGCTGTCTTTGAAAATTTAAACCTTACAACACCAATTTGACCTAAGTCAAATATGAGGTTCAAATATGAGGTTCACAAAGCTTGGAAGTGGAACTTGGAAGTGAAACTGAGGAGAAAAATAAGGAATATTGCTTCTGCAGAGGTTAAGACAGCATGAATAGTACAAGAGGCAATATCTTTAAAGGCAAAAAAAAAAGTACTCTGAGCAAACTAGAGAAAACTCACATTTTATTAAAAAACAATAGGAACAAAGCAATTGTTAAGAGGCTGTCAGGTTTCACTTTACAGGAACAGTTTCTTCAAGCCAAAACTTAAATTAATGTTGGCACTGCTGATCAAAGATGAGAAGCACTCCCAGATAAGAGAAAATTACAGAGAGAGCCAGATGTGCTGGTTCATATTTTGAGTGGTCAGTTTAATTTGCGTTACATTAACTATTATTAACTTGAAGTTGTGTTTATACAAGTTAATATCTAGTATGTAGTTCTTAAATACAAGGTAGACCACAGTCAGGTGAGCCTGTTTAGCTGTTCTGGTTATTTAAGTTAAGTGATAACAACAAAATTTAAACTATGGGCACATGACATGTCTAATCCCCATTAAACTGCAAGAAGTTGCTGCTTTTTATTGATAAATTATTAGCTACTGGGCTGCTAATCTGTCATCAGGGATCCTGTTATCAGGGTTTCTTTTTAACAAGGTTGGAAGAATAGTTTCCATCAGTGTGAGAAAATAAGCTACATCATTGTGCCTTTATCGGACAGCGCTATTCAATTTGCAGTCACTTGCAAAATGAATTAGATAGCTGTAATATATGTGTAATATATGATATTACAATTCAAGTATTAAAAGATGTATATGAGAGCTCAAACATACAGTCGATGTAGCCAGGTTTACTTGTAGTCTGTGGTTGTAATGGTCAGCTTGATTAATTGATGAATTTATGTTGAAAAAATTCCAGGGGAAATAAAGTTGTTACATGTTAATTTCTTAAGTATGGGCTGAATCAGATTCAGGAATATACCAATTTAGGTCCAAAGTTGCCGCACAGAGATTATTGGACTATTTCTTACTTTGCCTGTATTTGACAGGAGAACAGTTTTTGGAAAGCCTAACACGTTTTAATGATTGTGGAAAAAGTGAGCTCATTGTAATATAGTGAAGGCACAGACAGCAAACAAGGAGCATATTGAACCATCCCACAGTTTGTGGCTGATTAATGCTCACAGCGCGGTGTGGTCACAGTAATATTGTACGCTATCTCCTTTACAGATTACAATCAATAGAAACCCACTAAGGTACAAAACATAGTTCTATACTAATTTTGGAATATAATGAGCATGAAAGATAAAAAGTTTTTTTTTGTTCCTTTAAAACTTTGACTCATATTTCATCATCTAGTCATCTGTAAATAGGCCTTGTTTGAGTATTTCCTATCTTTGTTTTGGGCGTACATGCTGTAGATGATTTACATTTACTTGAGTAGTTTTGTTTGTTAATTTGTGTCAAATTAATCACCTTATTTGTTTTACAAAGGCGGAGTAAAGGATCAGGCTCTGGTTTTCCATTCAAAAGTGACGTCATCTGGATATACCAGCACTCCAAGGTGGGTTCACTCAGGACCTTTACGAAAGAAAGTCATATTCTAGTTTACTACATTGTCCCATCCAGGTCAGGTTGTTGAGGAGAAAAAGGCATCCTTCTGGGATTCTCAGACTTTGCAAGTATCCCAAGTTACTGTACTTCCAGCTGGTCATCCCCAGTGCAACTTCAGGAAGTCAATGGGAAAATCACCCTCTGGTGTCTCAATAATTGCTATAGAAATATCCTTAAATCCTTAAGGCTTTTCTATGTTTTATTGCAACATTCCAAAAAATACAGTATGAAATCCAGCTCTGATTGCAGCGTAAAACATCACAGTGTTTTTGTTTTTGCTTTTCAGAAGAACTATGTTTTCACCTAAAACAAATATTCAGAAGGATCCTTCCTCTAAAAAGGCTAGCAAAAATCCGTAAGCAGTCCCATCGTTTAATGTGCAACATTGAGTGAGTTTTCAAATGTTATTGCTGACACTGACACTAAACTGCATTTTTTTGTCATTTAGAAGTTTTCTCCCCAGAGATTATCCAGCAGACAGCGCAGCACCGGTTGTTCCACACATCCATCTGAGCACTGGCAACAAACCAATCTACTGCCTTCAGTACTCAGGTGAGACAGTTTTGCCTCTGCAACACTGACCATTATATACTCATATATGTAAACAAGTCAGTTGTTTTATGAAAGTCCTAACATCATGATGTATT
>JAPZDZ010000003.1:10000386-10019686 GCA_029783805.1 Acanthurus tennentii
TAGTCAATTTTATTTATTTATTTCAGGCCTATGTGTATGATATCCGTAGCAGCAGCTACCTCCACAAACTTCAAAAACACTCAGATACGGTGCTCAGAGTGGCTTTCAACCCTTCCACGCCACAGGTAAGAACATTGTCTGAACTTTTTTCATTGTGGTTCCTTTCACAGATCAGCATGTCATACTTTCACCTTTACTTACTTAAAATCAGACAGAAAATATCTAAAGTAAAATTAAAAAATTGTTTTTTTTTCAGATGTTACTTTTGAACAAATATACCTCAGAATAACCATGCAGGCAATGCACAATAATGTGTTTACTCTCATGTCAGAATTCTCCATGCACAACAATGGTTTATTCCTCTGCAGAAACAGGCATGGGCCTGCAAAATTAAGCATCAGAATAACTGAGTTTTAAGCATTTGTTTTCCAAATGTTCATATGCTGATTTAGATGTTTTAACTGCGTGTTTTACTGAGAACGTACACTTTTCCAAAGGTGCTTAGGATACAATACAAAGACTTTGCAATGTTTAAAAAAAAAAGATTTAATGTGATGATTAAATGTCAAACAGTCACTGTGAATGGTTTGTAAATCTTCACAATTGCCACAAATATTTCACAGTGATATTGTTACACAAGTCTGTAACGATTGTTTGTTTGTTCAGAACACGCAGTGTTTGTAAAAAGGAATGATGTCCTCGGGCTGAGGTCACATAGCAGGGTTTACTGAGATCGTCCCAAAGTTTAGGTTGCTTTTTATCTTTTACTAGTAGCCATGAAAGAATTTTAATATAACAACTGAGCTAAAAATAATAAGCTCGGCTCTTTGCAACTAGTAGCACTTCATATTTGTGGACGGGTTAATTTGGCCCTTTGTGCACTGCACAGCATACTGAAACTGCTAACAAAACAAGTTGTTCTCAATTAGATATAATGAATTCTCCAGAACTCCATGGTTTTAAAATCCAAACAAAAGTGTTTTCTGCATCTACAAACATTGCTAAGACAACAGTCTGTTTTTCCAAATGTTACCTTCTTGGACCAATACCGTTTTTATTAAAACGAATATCCCCCCAAATCGCTCTGTGGGTCTTACCAGCAGTGGCCGGTTTATAGTCCAATCAGATAATGACCACCGCTCTTCCGCACCATAACCCTGTGGGTTTTAGTAACTAGCTTTGTGCACTATGCCGATCTACTTTTATGACCGGCAGCCTGCAGGGTTGTTTAAGCCTGTGATTGGCTGCAGTTTCACAGTCAACAAACGATGAATCCAAGGTTGTGCTTGTTTAGTTCAGGAACTGCTTCCCAACTTTCCCTGTTTTTCTTTTTTTCTCTTTTACTAGATCCCTTGTAGTTTAATGATAAGCTCTTTAGGTGCACCCTATCTAAAGCAGTGGTTCTTTAACTGTGGGGTTGGCCCTACTTGAGGTACAAAAAGCCACTACAGGAGACACATGGACAACCAAGGGCAGAAAATGGATCAAAACTAAGTTGAAAAAAGTTGTATTTATCAGGAAAACAAACAAGCTATCATGGTGACTTTATTTCATAAAATGTCAAGTTGGATTTCAAAAATTCAACTTGATTTATAAGTTACTTCCCCTATCTTTGCTAGTGAATGAAAAAATTCTGGGATATGGGAGGGTAAACTTTTTTCCATTTCCAAAAAGATGCACACCAAAAAAAGGTTTTAAAACCACTGCTCTAAAGGGATGCAACTGATTCATTATTTATGGCAAGAAAGCTTTAGTTTGTTGCTCTGATCTCATTATTTTTGACTGCTTCCATAATAATTTAATGCTCTCGTCTCTGCTTGGCCTATTATAAATCTAAACTGGTGGATATCCATAAGAATTTAGGGACTATAGAAAGTCTTTCCAAAGAAAACATAAAGTAAAGCTTCAAAGAGGACATTGACTGTTGTCTAGTTTGAACTGCCATTACAGGAAAATAAGAAACCAAAGTTTACAGTGCTACTCTCCACATCCTTTTCAACAAAATCCCCAGTGCATTTCTTACAGGGCAACAATTCCAATTTGAAATGTTATGTAGTCTAGTTAACGATTTTCCATTGGAACTGCTTTAAGTAAGTCCACTTGAGAAAGACAGCCTTTAAAATACAGTATCACATCCTCTGCTGGACATCTCATGAGACTTTTTGTTGACTGACTTTTGGACGTGGAGCACATGTTTTAAATCTGCACATCCATCTGGGTAACTCTGTTAAGTTAAAGTTTGCAGCACAGTAATACATTTAGATTTCCAAGTTTGAAAGTGGAAAGTTTGATCCATGGCCATTTACTGGCTGAATGACAATAATCTGCAGAGTTTGAAGAGACACTTCATCAGTCAGAGCATGCTCACTCCTCTTCACTATTTCTTTGCTGTGTTTTTCGTTTGATAGGACATGCCATCACTTGTTTCTATTCTCAGATTAGTGTCACTGACCATGTCATACAACAAGGACCTGCCAAGATTTGACCACATCGAAGTCATAAAACTCACAAATGTATGAAAAGTTTGGAGGGCTTTTGGAGGGTCTGCAGCTAAATAAAGAGCTATGGGAAGTCTTTCCACTCCGAAAACCAGAATCCCCCCATGAACACATTCTCATTCAAAGCATGCTAAAAGTTTTAATGCTCCTAACACTGGACTTTTGTAATTACCCATATTGACTGAAGAGAAGCTGTTAAATCATTTAAAAACTAGTTAGGGTAATATACTGAGCCTTGTGGGTGAGTAAATTGGACCTCATGCATTTGATATACAGTACTTTTATTAATTATTTAGGTTTTTGTTTATTTGGATACTACAGTTGTATGTCTCATTAAAAAAAAAAATTGCAAAGAAACAGCTCCTCATCTAGTAAACTTTCTTTCTCATACTCAAATTTCAAACAAATATTAAATTATTGTAGAAATACTGTATTAGCAAACTGTCTGCTCCAGTGATCATCAGTTGTCTGCATGTAATTAGCACACAGCTGTAGACAGTGTTGTCTATTCATCACTTAATAGCTGCTTCTTCATCTGCTTACCCAAAGGGACTGAGCTGTTCTTGATCAGTGACTTTAGTCACTGTGGCATATCTTAATTTTTTCTCAAAGCCTCTCAGTAAGAAGGCAATCTGAGATATAGGCCTACTTATAAAATAGGGATAAAACTGTATGAAATGGAAAGATTCACACCCTTTGAGATCCCTCTTTTTTAAAGAGGAAGTCATTCAGTGTAGCTCAGGACACATTTGCAGACACACTGCTCGAAGAATGTATCTCAGATCACTTCTGAATGTGGTCTGGGTGATCAGATTGATCAAATATATCATAGACACATGTGGTGTGATGCGGTCACACCTGTGCTTAGAGCTTTTTGCATGTAGTCTGAGGGCAATAAAATGAGGTGCTCACTTTGACTAATAGTCATATTACTAGCATTAATCCATAATTTGTATTGCAACAGATATCTTCAAATACTAGCTGCAGTTTGTAAAGATGCATTGCTGGGCTAATAATTCCAAATTGCAAAAAATATGACATCCTTAAAATCTGACAGATATATGAAAATAGTAGTTTTAGCAGGGTAGGATAAATTTTGTTGCTTTCACTTTGCAATACTTTTCAAATTTTAGTAAGATTTAGATTTATCTTGCCGGTTGGGTCCTCTGAGACGTCACTCAGACAAAGCTCACTTTTTTTGAAGCCACCTTGGCAACATTTCAAACCCATTTGGTGGTTACGTGGCAGGAAAAATAGTACTATCTGTATTTGAGAAAAAGTTTGCACTGTGTCTAAAAAGCATGAGAATTTTTAAAGTGATTCAAGATGCTGAGAGGTTTGTAGTCTCATCTTTTATACGAGCATTCTTCTTGATATAACATAGAGTGTAAGATTGCTCAGAGATACATACATCAAGCGTTACATCAAACTCTCCTTCACATTAACTGAGAAGTGTTCCTTTGCTATCCCTTCTACAGTTAATCTTCTACAGATATATTGAGTGTCTGGCTCAAGTCTGTGAGACTGCTTCTAGTTAACCTTGATCCAGTTAATCTAATATCTGACTGGAATGAAAACATACATATCTGTCTTTATTTTTCTTCTGTTTGTGGCCAAAACAGAGATGTGTAAATAAAAAATTTATGAGAAGTTCAAGAAGTCCTGGGAAATGGATGGTCAGTCCCACAGTTGAGGCCATGTGATATCTTTATGGCAGTATTGTTTCCTTCCCCAGTGTTTTCTTCTCACCAAGACATGAAAAAATGCTAACAGAGAGTGTCCCCAACTTGTGCTCACCTTGCTATTTAGCCACCATTTAGGGCCAGATGTTCCTCATATTCCAGCTGTGAGAACAGATAATGCAATGCATATTTTCCACTCATTTTTCACTCGTGTTTCCACCCTAATACTTAAAAGACCATCTAGCAGGCAGATCTACCTCCAGGGTTCATTCCCTCCGGTTTATTCCTATACTTTAGCCTGTAATGAGAGATCCCAACTTTTACTGTCACTTCACTTTGTTGTCTTGTAAAATCTTGTGGGATTTCACATGGCATACCTCTGTAAAGTTTTGTTAGTTTCCCTTGTGTTGGACCTAAAAGTGCCACTGTAAAAGTTGACTTGTAGGATAATTTTCACACTTGTAACAAGAGGGATTTTGTCCCTGCTCTTTAAACACATAGAGATGTTCTCTTTTTTCATTTAATCTTCTCCGATTTGAATAGTGGGAGGAATTTTTAAAGGAATTTTAAAACTTCAGGATAACAAGTAAAGGCAAAGAATAATGCTGTAGTCAGATTTAAATTAAACGTGACTTCAGAGAAACAGATTACTGTGTCGGGCCAGAGAAACAGACTTCACGGGCTGTTTTCTATTTAGGTTACCCAGATACCTGCAATCCATCACCCTGCTGTCAATAGCTCCAATTACATTTTTCCAAATCAGCAGTGGAAACATCTTTATGTTATTTTGAAGGATTATCTTATTAGAGACAGTAGTACTCTCTCTGCTTTCTTAATTTTGGACATTGGACTGTTCTGAATGCTGATAAAACTATTTTGTTTTGTTGTTTTCTGTGAATGAGAGTCTTTGGATATTGAATAACATTAAGTCATAAATGGGAGAGGCCTTCTCAGTCACTGTTCCTTGTCACCATGTTTGTTGGAGAGAGGATTTTTTAATTGCTAAACGGTACATCAGGAGACCATATGTGACAGTTCCCCAAAATTTGAACTTAAAAACAAGAAAATATCAATTTAAAAAATTATAAAGATATATACATTTTAGTGAAGAAAAGATACAACTGGTTCAAAAAAAAAACTCTTCACATTGCTATTAAAACTTCTTCATGTTGTGACAGTCCTTATTATATGTGATTTGTACTGTAAGAATTGTAACAGTTGTATCTTTAATCTGTTGGGGTCTGAATGGATATAAGAGCATGGTGCAGTTGGAGACATTTATAAGCCACAGCCTTCAAATGGAAACAGATGTTTTTTCTTGAGGGTTAATAAAGGTTTTCTGTTTGTTTGTTTGTTTGTTTTGTTTTGTCTTGTTTAAAAGAAAATTTGAAAATTGTTAAAAAAATTGAAAGATTAGGAGATGAGAAAAAAGTGGGCTTTTGAAAACTTCAAAACAAAACCCATTTTGTGATCTGATGTTAAAAATTCTAATGAAAAAAACGTATCAGTTTGCAAAACAGAAACTTAAATCATAATGTTTAACAGGTATTGTATTTTGTTTAACAGTGTCCTCAAGCATGACCCTATTAAGTTTATATGTGCTATTTAGGAGGAAGGACGTGAATTTTTTTTAATCAACAATGTTAAAATTTGAATAAAATACTGTTTTTTTTTCAATTTTTTGATTAATTAAAGATTTCGAAACACTTTCCATCAAGTAATTCAAAACTAGTTTTCACTTTGTGTGTCAAAGTTAGGGCAGGACTGTAGTTGCGTATTAAAATATGCAGTTGTCTGTAAAAGATAATCTGTTCTATCATCCAAAATAGGAAGATGAACAGTGAGTGAATCATCTCATTGGCTTTCAAGTTCAGTGCTCTCTTGTCTCCATATGTCAGCATGTATCATCTTTGCTGCAGGCAGGCAGAAAATGCAGCTGGTGTCCCAAAACACATTGTACTGTATCTTTTCATTTCCAGCCATTTGGCATTTGAAAAGCTATTCACACTCTGCAGTTCTTCATTTATATTTAATCTCTTTGTTTCTTCTTTTCCTGACCCAATAGAGCAAAATGCTCTCTTCTTGCCATGGTGGCCAGACAGCAAATACAAGGCTGCTCCAGAATGTCACATTAGAGTGAGACACAGACTGAGCTGAGACAGCTTCTCTGGAATCAACTGGCCAGTGTACAACACAGCTGGAAGCAGCAATGGACAGGAAGTGAGAAAATAAAGAGTTTGGGTCCAGTTGCAAAGTCACCAGAGGCCTTTTAAAGTATCAAAAGCTTTCACATGTAGTAGACAGCATTTTCTCAATTGGCCCTGGTGCTAGCTAATAGTGCTGTCCTTCCTTTGCCTTTATACTCAAAATATGGGTACTGTGAGAAGTAAATTTGAATGAAAAAGCATTTTGTCTAGTCATGTAGCTTAAATGCATTAATGTAGCTGAGGTACGCACTAAAATGACTAAAAAAAGACTAGCTGTTTCCTCCATTTTACAGTTTTTATAGTAAGCTAGCTAAACAGCTGCTCTGGTAATGCCATCAAATTTGCTTTTAAACTGGGGACAGATCTAGTGCTCCAACAATGTCACATTGCAATAATAATGTGTTCTGTGATTGTGTCAATCTCAATAAACATTCACAATCCTTTTTTTTTTTTTTTAATGTTTGGATGTTCCCCGGATTTTTCTCTGCAAAGGAATTCCACACGCAGCTTCTGAAGCGAACACATGGATTCCAGTGACTCTGATTGTATCTGTGCTTCTCTGCGTTCTGTCACACTCACCCAGATGGGCCTGTTCACGGCCTTATAAATGAGATAAACCTAAGCAGACTGTCAGGGAGGGCAGATTAATAGACAGAGAGAGAGTCTAGATTTACCGGTACTTCTAGTGTTTGGATCAGTTAAATGCCAATAATAATGTATCAAAAATAACAGATATGATTAGAGCTGAGCTTAGACTAATGCGAGTTTAATTGGAACTTTATGAAAGAAAAATCTTTGCAGTATTTCATGTCTCCTGTATATCTCCTGAGTTTCATTATCATGACACTTTTATTATATTATTATACAAGTGGACAGTTTCTGAATAATAAAAGTCATTTGCTTTGTCAGCTACCAAATTTGACCTCCATGAACTTGATTGGTTTCTTTATTTTTTATTGAGAAATGATTGACCTTTAAAACATTCAACAGAGAGTGAGAACTGGTTCCTGTCCTTTTCCCAGCTCTCATATGGATTCTCCTTGCCCTCACAGTATCTAGGCTTCACCACAAAACATCCTAATATGTCTTCATTTGTCAAGTCTTTGCTCTACAATTGATAATTGATATGGTCTGACAGAGAAATCACAACACTGCTCATATCTTAAAAGCTCACCCATTGTTCATTTCAGTTTGTGCAGAGAGAAACTATCTATTGTCCAGAACTTCAGTGTTTGAATGAAATGTTCTCCACTGAAAATTACTTTGAACTATTGATTTCTTTTTTCTCTTTTTTGTGGTATTAAGCTAGCCCGTTTTACTATAACTTAGATTATGTAACAGTTTTAAATGAGACTTTAAAGGCAGAATGAGTTAAGAGTGGAAAAAAAACAACTTTAGAGGTGAAATGAAAAACTTCAAAGACTCTTCCTGTTGTGCATGTGGCAGGTGCAAGCAATAACTTTTTGAGTGAGTATTCCAAGTTTCCAAGTTTGATCATCATCAGCACCTGAGTTACATGCACTTTTGTGACCTGATATGTGCACATGGACCTGAAACTCGGGTCAAAGCTATGAACCAGAGACTACACTCTAATTTGGAAAACAGAAAGAAGCTGCAGGGAGCCAAAACCAGGGAGTATTAGGGGTGGGGAGCAACCACTGTGCTGTTGCAGACCAGAAACTTGCGTGTTTCCAATTCACTTTAACTGTGCATCTTGTCATGTTGAAGTGCCAATTTGCCTTTACACAATGGTTAAGGTTATATACTCTAATTGTTCTCCTTCAGATGCCTCTAAATGTCACAGTAATACTCAGCATTAACAGTTTGACCCTAGAGGACAAATTAATGGTGCACAACCCTGCAAATGTCAAAAAAACCCACCAGCATGCTCCTGGCTGTTCTCCTGACCTGACAACCCTTCTTTGGTCTCAGTGACTGCAGGCTCTTCCACTGTGAATGATCGTCAGCATAAGGTTTAGGTCTTACTGGACCTGTTGATTGAGACCCTTGCAGATTTGATACACTGTGGCTTCTACTCAGGAGTCAAGAAATCACAAATGCTAATGATGATCAAGTAATGTAACTTAAAATTCTAATTTCACAAACACATTTCTAAACAGAACTACATTCAGGAACAGTCTTAGATTGCATGTACTCCCCCTCAATCATTACTTATTACACATTAGAAGTGTGTGGTTGTGTCAGTCTTGCAGAGACCCTGCCCCCTGCCTGTATTTCCTTTTTTTTTGCTGTGTTTGGTTAATGCCTGGATGTCAACCTTTGGGCATTGGCTGTGTAGCCCTCAGCCAATAACAGCATGTGGGCTTTGAGGGCAGAACTCTGTAAAAACTTGGTGACCAGGCGCCAGATCGTAAGCACGCAACAAAGAGGAAGCTATGAACCAAGGAGGAGAGGCAAACTTCGAATTTGTTTACAAACCTCGACTGACAATACTCATTCTGCCTGCAATATACTACACATATAAAACAGAGAACGAAAAGGTCATAAAAGACGGTGCAGCCCACATTTTCGACATTGTGTCTCATGCATGACCTTTTCCTTTGGGTTTATAAAAGTTCAAATGTTTCCTTAAAAAGTGACAAACACATGTTTGTAAATCATTTAAAAAATCTACAGTATATATCAGTGGTGACAGGATTGTAAAAGAACATCTGACACTGCAAATAAATCTTAAAAAAGAGATCAAATGAAAACTCTTTCTTAGAAGTGGGATGTTGAGGAAAGCCAAATACCTTATTTGTGACGGCCCAGCATGACCCTGTGCTAAATTCTACAGTGAATCAGCTTGCAACAAGCTCTGACTGACTGACTAACTTTTGACCCTCAAGGTTGGCCAGTTACTTTAGCCCTCATCGGCTTTAGCTTGCTTCAGCCTCAGTAAACAGAGGTTGAAGGTTGTACAGATGGAATGTGTCAGAATGCAGATGTTTCCTGCAAGTGTAAGAAAGAAAATCCTGTAATGGTGTAATTTTTTTTTTTAGAAAATCTGTGATTTAGACTTTTAGACTATTTTGACTCTTTGTTGCATGTTTGCAGGGAGGAGTGCAATGCCAAAGCAATTACACAGTCTAATGATTTTGGATGGCAGTTGATGCAGAGAGCTGTGGTTGCTAATGGAACTGCTCTCTGACCCTCTTAAGTTTTAAGTAGCTACTTTTGCAGCTTAGGGGCAGGACCCAGACTGCTTGGCTATTGTTGATTAAGGTCATTGAGCAGGAGGTCATGGAGAAAGAGGACTCCTAGAGCCAGTGAAATGAGCTGTCAATCTGTTTTGTGGCAGGTTCTCCAAACCCTATTACAGCACATGCAAATGCAGATGTAATGTGTTTGTGTTTACTTGGCTGACTCTCTTGGCCAAATCTCTTGTCTTTGGGCTCCTAAAACACACCTAAGAAATGCTCTGTGTTTCTGTAAGAGAAAGGCTGCAGCCATCACTCATCAAGGGAGCACTGAATCCGCCCCAGTTTAGTCATTTTGTGTTTGAGTCATCCTCAGACCTCAGCTATTGTGACTCCCTTTCCCAGCACCGGCATCTGCTTGCTGGTAAAAGATGATTTCTCCTGCATAAAACAGCTTAAGTACATGGTAAAAAATGTTGGACCATTGTTGTACCAAATGTGGTTTTTATCACTGCTTGGCAAATTGCTGTTTTCCAAGATTCCTGCAGCTAGTTTACTTCATGAAGATACTTTGTCTAAAACCACTTAAATACCTCTGATATCACCATATATAACACGGTTCCTTTACAGCAGATCTGGAAATTCACCAGCATTCCCATCTAGTTTTGCAATGTGTTGAGTTGTTTTCACCTTTTTTTCATTAGAAGAAGGACTTGTGAAATCCTCTAAGACTTTAAGTGGGATAAAGAGTAATACAAAAAAAGCAGATTTAAATAGTTTGTTACTCGCCCTGGTCTTACGCACCTTTTATGCTTAAAATATAAAGTGAAAATAAGGCTTCTACTTTAACCAGCTGCAGATATGATTATTTATCACAAGTTTCATTCTGTGCAGGGTTTCCTATTGCTTCTGATAGGCTTTCAGAGTGTTGAGGTAATGCTCCCTCACCCTCATCTGCTCTACTGGCTGATAGAAACAGATGAGATAATCCTCCCTTCTTACTGAGAAATATAGTGAAGAAGGGACTTTGTACATGTGCTTGCCTGCGTGCCACATACTCAGAGAGTAGGGTGTGTTTTTACACATGCGCACATTTAAATGGGTGTGCAGTGTATGGGTTGATTTTATTTATTGATGTGAGGGGGCCTTATTAATCTGTTAACAGTTGACTCACCATGACTAGTGCTGGCAGGAACCTCAAAACGCCCACTTCTGATCAAACAAAGTTATATAATGTTTGGGCCAGGTGGCTTCATGTTTGTTTCTGATAAACAGCAGAAACAAACATTAGGAACGTGTACTTCTGTAAAAGCACAATGTGGATCTTGACCATTGTGATGCTGTTCTCTATGAATCAGGCAGTTGTGCTTCTATGAAGCTTGGTCCACTAAATAGAGCTGTAAAAAGGAGAGTGATGTGAGACACAGCTCCTGGGGAACATCATCTGTGAGCTAAAAATGACATCATTTTATCTCCTGTCTCTCCTAGCTGCTGACTGGGACCCTGGATGGGAAGCTGAGCCTGTTTCAAGCCAGCAGTGGGGACCGTCTGTGTCATGACACCAGTGCTGCTGTGCATAGCATCCCCAACATGACTGTGTAATTACAGCAGGCTGCTGCAAAAACCATGCAGGTTTCATTAAAGAAGTTCCAACCCCCTGGCTAAGCTTTTCACTGGGAAGAAAAACATAAGGGTTTTGTTTTTAGTTGGTGGTTAAATGAAGATCAAAAATAGATTGGAGTTTAAAGAGGTTTTGTTTTCCTTGTTATGTTCTTTTAACCAAAAGAGCCACCTATTTTAACTCATCTCTGCCGAACATCCAGCATGTACGTTGTTAGACCCTTATTCTTTTGACTGATTAAAAGTGATAACAATGGTTTGATTGAATATGTTTTCATTTATCCACATTATTGTGTTTCCATATTTACTTAGTTACAGATAATTACAGCCAAACTTGCCAAAAGCAATTTCATCTACAGTTATCCCCATCCATTAGTCCACATTCTGGAGGGTCAAGCATCACATTTTGTTTGTTCAGTATGTTCAGCAGATGTACTTTACTGGCTCTGACCACTACTTAACAGATCAGCACACAGAGCTATGACATCAACTGGGCGCAACCTCTATGGCTGCCAGACCCACAGATGCTACTACTGTTCACATTGACACACCCGTCTGCATTGTGCTACATGTTTAATGTTCTCTAGCAAGACACAACAAAATGTCAGCTGCATACAACTCTGAGACGAACAACAGAATAAACATTGGGATTCTGACACTGAAATTTGAATTTAAAAGGGCTGTGTTGTTAGTATTGTGCAAAAGATGTTAAGTAATCAATGAATTTCCTCCTTAAAACGTAAGTGTACCGCTGGCGGTCTCAAAAAGGCAGATACAGACAAGCTAGGTTTCATACGTCACAAAACGAACAACCGAAAAGGAAACCTAAGAAACCCCCCACTCAATGGTGTGGGTGGGTGGTTGTCGGTGCAAGCAACAGCTGGCTACGGCAAAACTGCAGTCAGTCAGAAAGAAGCTAATGCTGTGTAATCTAAATTAATCTTAGTAGCATGATTAATAGCCGACAACAGACACAGTCAAGCTTGAGGTTCAAGATATGTTTCTACTATTGTGTTGTAAGATGTAAAAAGTGATACTTAAAATACAAAAAGGTTCTGGTATGTCCAATTACGTCAAGGGACCGTGTACAATCTGTCCTTTTCATCTCTTTCATCTTCAGAGGCTGTATCTGGTTCAAACATGTTGCCATTTTTTATGACATAGATTAATTAACATCCTAAAAATATGTCTAAATATATGAACCAGACTATCACAGAGGATATTTTAAGGCTTGAATTAATCGCAGGGGTTTTCTATAACCAATCCTCACGACAGGTCTGGCAACATCAGGATGTTGATAAGCAACGTGATTATTTCAGGTGGGAATTATGTCACGGTAGAATGTTGATCAGCTCCCTTTTAATTGCTGTGCAAAGTTACTGGATTTTACACCAACAAAAGACACTGTCAGATGTCACTTTTCTATTGCCAACATGGGGTCCTCTGTTCACCACAATAGTATCTGCAAACTGCTCATCCACTTGACCTCATACAGACTGTCCACCATCTGCCTGTGACAGTGAAAACTAGAATTCATCCACCAAGAAACCTCATCTGAAATATGTTGGACACCATCAATGGTCAGCATTTGCCCACTGAAATCACTTCAATGAAGACTAAATGCTGAGACCCAGACGCCAGTGTGGAAAACAGGCATGTAAAAGAGCTTCCCCTAGACCAGCGGTTGCGTCAGCAGCCCTGCAGGTGAAAAAGCAAGATCTGGAGTTTCTTGGCCAGCGTGGTTACACATGGTCTGTGGTTGTGAAGCCCACTGGATGTACCACCAAATACTTGGAAAACAGTTCAAGCTAGTTAAATTAATATCCAATTGATGGGTAACATTCCCACAGTCAAAACGCCAGTTACACAATACCTCAACACTTGCAACATCTGTGGTATTGTGTTGTGTGATTGCTGCACACTGTAAACTGACCTTTGCGCAGCCCAAAGCATACCTGCTGGTTAGAAACACTGTTTTATCAGCATCTCAATATGCCACACCTGACAGGATGATGATGGATAATCTTGGCAAAGGATAGTTCTCATTAATACAATCTCAAATTTGTAAAATGGAAGTAAAATGGTCCCTTATATCCAATGCTTCATACTGTTATATGTCCATTAAATTCTTAGTTATCACACATTTCAGACTTTCAAACAAAGGTTTAGAGTTTGTCCTTGGCAATCAAACTAAATAAAATAAGTCTTACACAATGGGTTTTGGTATGAACCAGATCCTCAAATCCAAATTCCTCTCTGGATTTAGTTTGTTATGATGATATTCTCTCGAAAGTTGATAAAACCAAAAATCAAGTTTTATGGGCCAACTCTGGACTTGCTTTTAACCACACATTGTTTATATTAAAAAATCGTTTTGATTTTGGTGCAGTTAAATTTTTTCAAATTAATGTCAGAAAGAGACCTGCCTGACATCTTACATAACTGTTACTGGACTGGGGTGCAGCTGTCGAACAAAACCAAGCTTTTCTTGTGTTAATATTATAGTTTTCCTTGTAGTTTCTTTAAATATATTTGTATGGATGAGCTGTTTTGTTTTGTTTTTTTTTAACAATGCTTGATACACTCAAATAGCTTCCTTTTCAAACAAGGTGACGCTTTCATTTTTATGGATTTTTTAAAAAATGAATTCATTATAGTCATTTATAAGTCATTAAAGCACTATGATCAGCTTTTTATCCTAAATAAAAGTAAAATAAAAATGTAAGTTGAAACTTTGTTGATTTGTTTGGGATCACGTCTCAAAAAGTCTCTGAGTAATCCCAGACTAAGTAATGAACACTAAATTAAGAATGGACTTAGATTTACAATTGAGATTTATCTGTCTCTTTTTCATTCGTGTAATCCTACACTTAAAAATTCACTTGCAACCACTTTAATTTTATTTATTTATTTTTTTAGTTTCTGAGATTGGGGGGATATTTTCACTCTTTCTTGCTCAAAAGAACTGTTCCTACTGTGCTGCTATTCCACTGCCATAGTTATCTTAAAGATGCTACAGAATGCTACAGCTCTACTTATCTTTAATGTAATGAAATTTCAAGCGTCACTCATCTCCTGTCTATTAGGAAGAGATATTGTATACAATGCATTATCTGACACTAATGATAGATTGATTAATCCACTGATAGGCTGTCCTGACTCCCTTAGGGTTCTCAGTTGATCTGCTACTCTCTGCTCTGCCCCCTCTCCAATATTCTGTTTGATTTACTCTGTCTTTTGGACTGTTTTGTCCAACTGATATGGAGACAGAGTGACTATTCTCTTTGCACCACCAGCCTTAGTTGAGTCATATGATATATAGCTTTAAAGTTGCACAGTATCTGCAGTTAAGTTTCCTATCACAGAACTGGTGTTATACATATAAGACAGCAGAGCTAAAGCTGCATAGGATTTATGGGGTGGTATCTATTCTTATGTCATACAACACATAATGTGTGTGTATAGGTATGTGCTGGCATGGTTTATTCTGCCCTGTCACAGCGAGCTTTAGTGTTCCTGCAAGCAACAGAGATTTTGTACTGGAACAAAACATAATAAATTGTCTTTGGAGTAAATTTATGTAGCCATGATCCTTCTTCATTTTAATGTGCTGGAATGTGTGTATGTGTGTGTGTGTGTGTGTGTGTGTGTGTGAGAGAGAGAGAGAGAGAAAGAGAGAGAGAGAGAGAGAGAGTCAGTATGTTCTCCTTAATGTATTAACCTGCTACTCTAAAACTTAAAGAGGACACGTTAACAAACCAGAGTGATGTATTGGTGTACATGCACATTCCTTGCCTGCGTGAGGTCATTTTGGGTGCTGGCCGTACATTGATCTCACCAGTAAAAAATTATGTGTTTATACTTGCAAATAAAAGGATTTTAGGGTTAACCACACCCCATACATCATAGCACAATTGGGTCAAAAGTTGGATCTCACATAATACTTCATCGTTCGATTTGACAGAGAGAGGAACTGTGTCTGCATTCAACTCTGCAGAATACACAAACACACACACGTGACAGCACCGACCAGAACAGAATGTCACAGCGGAGGAAGATACGGTGCAGAACTCTTTGTCAGGATGTTAATTTTCCATCTCAGCATTATTTACAGCTCAAATATAATCTGTGCATGCTTGCAACACTGCCTGTAAAGTGTGGTTGCTCAGTGACTGTCTTGAGCTCTGAACACAGGCATTCACTTTCCCTCACGAGTACTTAGATAAATAAAACCAACATATACATCATGAGGCACAAGCAGTTTAATGAACCCCCACAGACCTCTGAAGATCACTGTTATTTTGTTTCATGAACTTGGCGCAACCTAAAGTCAAGAGTGGGGGGTATATTTATTCATATAGCTGTGACTCATGTAAGTGTTACGTAAAGCTTTTATGAATATTATATAATTTCTATGAATTATTTAGAAAAAGTAGCAAGTCTGATGGATATTAAAGTAAGCATTTTTGACATGAGTCATAAACATTATGCACAGTTTTTGTTGCTGACTGTTAAATCATAATAGTCATTTAGCCTATAAGTGTCTAGATCATTAACATCTGGTGTAAACTAATGGCGTGATCAGACACGTGATATCAGCCTCATTATGGCCTTACAAGGAGCATCAGGAACAAAATTGGGTGCCACAGTCACTTGTGTTATCCTATGTAGTTTATAGGTCATGGAAGGCAGCATCTGAAACACCTAGTCCCAATAATCCCGAAGATTGGAAAGGGACTTTTTTAATTTATTTAACTTTCTTGTCAATTTTGACAGTTTCATGAGGCTCAACTACGCAAACACGGAGCACTAATACACCCACAGCTGTACTCAAAGCAACAAAAGTATAATGCTGTCGGTGCTGTCGAGTGATAGTAAAAATGGTCCATGGATCCTACTTTTCTTTCACCTTATTTGTTTTTTTGATTGTTTGTTTTTCAATTTTGTCTTAACTTTATCACAGGCAAATTATTAGGAACAGTTTCTTATTTGCGGTGATGGTCTGGAAATTTCCAAAAGACATTTGTAGGGGAAAAGAAAAGTGAGGGGACAAATAAAAACATTAAATACACAAAAGCAAAGAAGTGTGTAATCACATCAGACAGAATTTAACATGAAAAATATTACCGAAAAAAAAATAAGAGATCTTAATAAATTGGAATTAAAATAAGGTTCATCTCTACCAGTTTTAATACAAAATATTGCTGAGTTCATTTAACAGTTGTGATAAAATAATACACTAATAAGGCCTTTCAGCATAAGTACTTAAACTTTTGATGGTTAGGGAACAGTTCCATTATAAAATACTGCATGTAATCTTGCTCAAACATAAAATGTTTAATATTTCTGCATTAAAGTTGCGTACATAGATTATACTGAATCTTTCCAGCTACATTTAATCCCAGATAAATATTTATTTAAGGTAACGTTGTGTTTAATTTTGTCTCCTGACAGTCTTCCAGAGTAACATTAGTCAGAATGTGAGGAAGGAAGTTGACTAAAAATAATGTAAATAAAACTTTAATACATTTACTGGTCTGTGAACATTTCTGCCTAAGTCAGTCAAACAGATTTTTTACTTCTGCAGTGGTGGTTGTTTAACAATGAAATAAGTGCGTCATCAAACCACATCTTTTTTTCTTTTTTTTTATATACAGAGTCCTCAAGCTGCAGAATTTACATGTGAATTCATGTGAAGTTTTCACACCATTTTATTTTACAGCTCCAACAGCAGCAGTAGTAGTTTGCTTGGAAAGCAGTATTTTAGGCCCATAGCATGAGCAGCAATAGCCACTACATAACTGAACGAAGAAAACAAAGCCATCAGCAAAATGTCCAACTTCAATTGCATTCAGTCAAAGTTGAAAGAAAAAGCTCCAGCATGCTGTCACTGTTGCATCAAAAAGAAACTTAAACATGAAATACTGAATAGGAAAACCTCTCGTCCATATACATCTGCATGTGAAACATATCCCTCCTGTCATATGTTCATGTTACTATTCATCAACGTTTCTTCAAAAATGTTAAAAAACAGCTTTCACATCTTGAAGCGTGAGCCAGTCTGTGTTTCTCCTTATGTGGTCTACAAATTACACAGAGTCATATTTTTGGCTTGAATGATACCGCACATGCCCCAGTCGTCGGTATTCAGTCTGTCAGTGAGTCTTTCTGACTATAACCGTAAAGACTGAACATGGATGGTAGGCTGAAGAGTGACCAGTAAATATTGGTGAAATATCCAGATGGAGGCACACAGGGAAGAGCCAGACAGGGAATCAGTGTCTTTGTACTTGATTCTGTCTTGAGATGTTCTGGGCTGCTTTGTGCAGACAACGACGGAAATAGCGATTAATAGCAGATGGTGTCATCCAGGGTACAAGACATAAACATTCGAGTGCTTAACACTCAGATAAATCAACACAAGACCTTCATAGAGGAGAAAATGGGGAAAACAGGAGCAAGTAACACAAGGTGCCAGATCACTGAATAATACCAAGGCCACATCGGAACCCTGTCAAGCTTTTGAAATCCCCCTCTAATCGTAACTTTTTGAAAAACATGTTGATATCCTAAAACTTTAAAAAAAAAAAAAAAAAACACTGATCAGCTTGCGTGATTCATTTCCCAGTCTCTGTCATATATGTTGAACATATATTGATATATTTTTCAAAGGTATATTTAAGCCCAAACAAATGCTGCTTAGCTTAATTTTGCTGCATAAAGCAAATTATTTTAACCTTAATTTAAGTCAAAGAACCAGTTTTTCTTTCCCTAAGGCCTGCATGAGGATCAGACACTTTGTCAGCTGCTTTTAGCCAAGGTGAAGAGTGATATGAGTTGCTGGCTTTGGCATTTGATTACGAATAATTAAGTCTGTGCACATTTTTCAAGTTTCTTAACTTGCCTCATCAACCTTAATTCTAACCTTTCACTGACACAAAGATAGCAATTCAACATCAACCTCTGCCATTAACAAATTCCTTTGTTTTTATGACCGAATTTACTCCCCCAAAGAGGCAATTTTACTTCTTCCTCTCTAATCAAGTTCAACCAAGTTGAAGAATTAACAACACGCGGTTGCGCTCCACTACAGTGTATGGATGGGATTGCTATGCATGTCTCTTTGTATAGCTTGTTAATCTTTTTATTGTTAATCTTTTTTATTGACATTACAGGTGTTTCATAAAACTAAAACATAAAACTAGGTTTATTTTTGCCATAAAATGCAAAAAAAACAAAAAGCTCTGAAGAGGATGATCTGATCAGAGTTGCCACTCAGGTTTAGCGTGCTGGCAGCACTTGAAAACACATCAAAGTGAGTAATATAAAAAGCTCAAATACTGTATATCATCTGTCGTTAGTTTTCAGGTTGTGTGGTTGCCAACCAACCATGGCCATCACCTGTCTGACTAACTTAAATTTTGAGCAATAACTTCAGTTTATGGCACTATTCTATTTCATATTGTGCCAGGTTTACATTCCTTTGAAAGAACTCTAATTCAGCAGCAAGAAAAATGGATCAAAATCTAGTTTGCTTCAGCTCTGAATGCACCGGCTCTTGCAGGGATTTAGACTAATGTTATTCTTTCACCATTTGCTGCATCAGTCATTTCCCTTATATGGTAAAACCTTTAGGCGTACATTTAAAAAAAGTTTAGGATTTAATCTACTAGATTTGGGACAATGGACACAAATTTTCCATTTTTTACATGAAACTCAGCAATACTTAAAAACTAATGCATTTTAGTAAAAGGTGTCTTTTGTGGTCATAAATATATGTTTGGTCAATGGTCAAATCATCCCAATCACATATTTCAGTATATTAAAATCAAATTATTAAATTTAAATTATGAAAAGGGTCTTAAGTTTAGTTAAATTATCCACATTGAAAATGTGGACTTGATGTACTAATGTATACACTCCCCAAAATCCTCAATGCAGCTGTTCCCATAATACCTGGGGAGGAGGAATTTATAATATTATTTACCTCTTCCCAAGCCAATGTAACATCATCACCCCTTGGAGGCCCATTGTAGCACCATAAATTTGGTGATTATGAGCCTGAACCTCCCTAACAAGTGAGTCAGTTTTCCTCCAAGGTAAAGTTAAACTGGCGTTGCTCTTATTCTCCGGCTTCACCCATTGTAAAATTG
>JAPZDZ010000003.1:10022215-10034902 GCA_029783805.1 Acanthurus tennentii
AAATGTGGAGGTGGGGTCTCTTTAGTGTCAAATCAATGGCCAGCAGCAGATACAACAAAGTGTTTTATCGAAAACTGAACAGATGTCACTTTGGCTCAATGCTACTTAACCATCAGAATTAGTGCCTGGAGGTAAGAAGGAGGTGGCTTTATTTAGCTAGCTCTGACACGGCAGTTATTTGGTCTATTGCTACTTTAAAGTATTTATAATTGCAGCCGTAAATACAGAACTTTTTAGCAGCAAAATGCATTGTACTCTTTATACAAGCTGAGTGATCCTTGTAAATTTTATAGTATTATATACTTGTTGGATTACTAATACTAATGTATTAATGCATAAGTAGCATTTAAATGATGTGCTGGAGGTGAAGTTAATTTTAATAGCAATGCAGAATGTCTTAAAGGCACTTGGGTACAATTTGCTCTTTAAAAAGCATTGTTCTAAAATTCTGACTTGTAAAGTATCATGAATCTAGAACTACTGAGTAAATGCAGTAAAATAAGAAGTATAAGCACACATTTTAAGTAGCAAGAAAATGAAAATACATTGTGAAGCACAAGTATCTAAATTTGTCCTAGAATAAATCAAGAGGGTTTTGTTGTGGTGTGATCCTTTAAAAATAGTTAATAACTTAGACATAGACTTGTTTAGTTCGCCTGTGTAAGCCACAACAATACAGGATGAGTTTGTATAGGCTGTGGAGCTTCAGCTATACTGCAGCACCTTCTGTGCCCAGGGACCCAAGGCCAGAGCTCCTCCTCCTCCCCACTCCACTGAAGAGATCGCACTCTCACTTTGTTCTCCCTCTCTCTCACACACAACACTGTTCACGGTGCTTGCTTTCACTCTCCACACACATCAATCCTTTTCAAGACCTGAGCTGTTGTTCCCTCTGTTTCTTAGTAATACTTGAACAAGCTTCTACAAAGTGAGCCCAGAATTCTCTCACTTCTTACGGCCTTATAAATTAGCTTAATATATCTTATTACTTCGCCATAACTCTGCACGTTTCATCAGCACGAGGAGGAAAATGGGAATCTGGAAGTTATTACCAAATGATTGCATCTCAGAAATGAAAATTTGGTTGTGAGTGAAGAGGGTGGAAGCAATATGGCGATTGTTCTTATGCAATTCCCTACCCATTAACCTAAATGTTGGTAAGTATGAGTCAAAGTAAATCAAGGAAAATGCTCCAAATACAAGTACTTTCTTTCATTTCATGTAGTGTCTCCTATTTATTTGAAGTTCAGAACTCAACCATGCAATTCAGACCTGCAATTTGGGGACATTTTGCTTGGGTTCAAGTCCATCAGTTCAAATATACATCTGGGAATAAGTTTCAGCCCACTGGATTGACCACGGCCTGATTACATCACTATGACAGGCTACGTTGCATAAAGCTGGCAGTGTTTGGCCCTCGCCAAACATGAGCAACCAGCAGGCAATTAATGGGGTTCTCACAGCCTGCCATCCTCGAACAGTCCTGCAGGCAACAAAGGAAGTAAACAAGATTCCTCCTGTTCATTCTTCCACTCAGGATATTGACTAAGCACACAAACAAAGGTTTGGCAGGTCTACATTTTGAGCAGCATCATCTGATTCTGTACTCTGTGTGACAATAACATCGAGGTGTTCCCCTGATGCTGTTATGATCCCAGGCATGGTATCACTCAGGAAATATTCAGTTGTGTTGAATTTACAAATCATGCATCAACTGATCCCACCCACAGAGGTCATGCATAAACCTTTAAAAGGAGTACAAGTCAAACATTGGTTATCTCACTTTGATTCAATGCCTGGTTGAAGCCAAGGTATGTGAGCCATTTTTATATGAAAGCTGGAATTAGACACTTTGAAAGCAAACATGTGGTATCCTGGAAACAAGTGCTCTATTTTTTATTTGGCATCTTTTTTGGTTGTTACATACTAGATTCTGCAGACGTTAGTATAATCACATAATACTACTTGCACTGCTTTTTATGCGCACTTTTCTGATGCTGGTGCTAAAGATCACAATAAAATCCTTGCTGACAGTCTCGTCATTTCACTAACACTTTGTTAAAAAATGCAGCATAACTAGTGAACAGTACTTGTGTGTCAGAACACTGTTAGAATTTCCTTCATAGCCAGAGTCAAAGTTAAATCCTGCAGTGTTGCAATTTAATGATTAATGGTGTGTACAGATCAGCTTGAATGTTTTCCACAGTGTTCTTGTTCCCCTGTTGACTTCTCAATTGCCTCACAAAACCTATGAGAACAACTCATGGAACCCTATTTTGTAATGAGAGGCCTGTCAAGTAGCTCAAATGTTGCTGTAAATTACTACCGTTAGCAATCTAATCTCTTTTCCGAGAGGAAACGTTCTGTATGTCCTGTATTAGGAATCTGATCAGGAGTTTTGCACAGGATTTTTAGGGGGGACACCCTGGTGATATTTCAGCAAGCAGAGGACTATGTTGTTATCGTGCTGTCATTTTACATATCAGTCAAACAGACTCAGAACAGATTATTCAAAAATTATATCGCATAAGCCATTAAAAGCACAATTGTCATGAAATTTTTAAAAACTGACATTGGTTCACATGAAAAGAAACATGTTATTTTACAAATGAAGATCCATTTCCATACAGTTTTCCATATTTTTGCAGGCCATAGGCTTAAATAGGTTGTGGAACTGATGTGGCTCTGCACATCAGCTATAAACAGCAAACTGTATCATCATCAGGTCAAATGAACATGGATGGTGGGAAGACATATTTTGTCTAAGCTTTGCATGACTAAAATAAGCTAGAGCACCCAAGTGTTTATTGAGAGAAGAGACAAAAACAAATACAGTTAGTGATGGTGAGATTTATCTGAGCTGTGTTTGGCAAAGGAAACACTACAATATTTTGACAGTGCAAAATGCTTTTGGGTGAAGTCTAAAAGAAAATGTCTGAAACTTCTATCAGTCTTTCCTGAGCAGTGTTACTGAACAGTTGCCCTCAGCTAGCTACTAGCCCCTTTATGTGGCTGTATTTGTAAGCAAAGTGGCACCTGAAGCTAAACAGAGGTCAGCTTTCTTCATGCTCACAATAAAGCTAATATGTTGATGAAGGTATTAATCTGTATACTGTAATTTACAATATTTGCCATCTTAATTTAACGTGTTAGCATGCTGTAATTTGCTAATTGGCAATAAACATGGGTCAGATGTTGGAAATGTCATTAGTTTTGCAGACATTTGGTCATAAAGCAGAGTACTGGACAAACTGAACTTTTGAGCTTGTAATGGTGCTAAAACTGAGAGGAATATGAATGCAAGCACCAAATTTTAAGGCAATCCATTCAATGGTCATCATGAGGTTTAACTCAAAATCACAGTTGCCAGTAAGGAAAAGTATAATAGATAGATAAACAAAAGTGATGGACCAACTGGCCAACATGGACTTTCCTGAACTAGAGACGTCCACTGATGCTCAAATACATCTCTAGGGTGGGGAGGAGGATTCAATGCCATTTTCAAAGCCACAAGTGAACTAACATCAGTATGTTAAAAGCACAGTAAATTAGTAGTAAGGAAAGAAACATCCAAAGAAAATGCTGCTTCTGTCCAAATATTCAAATATATAGTGTACATTGTAGTGCAATTGTCATGAAAACAGAGCCGTCATTCCATTTGGGAGATTATGCAAGGATATTTTACAATGCCAGCCATTCTGGCCAGATTTGTTTCATTGGCATTAGTCAGCTTTTGGCATGATCGGCTTTAAAGGGGCTATTTGAAGTAAATCTCAACTAGAAAGACCATTTCTACCTAACCTCTTTATATCCATCATCCCCTAAACTCTATTTTACAGATGATGTGAGATTTTCATGTTACATGTGTCACTCTCTCCAGCTCTCTGTACTTTAAACATTTCAGATGCCAGATTTCCTTCTTGGATCGTGCTCCTGAGTCACACCGAACCAGTTTTTTGTTAAAAACACATAAACCTCCATAGTGAAGTCACAGCTTGGAGTCGAGAACTGGAAACTATAGTTGTTTATCAACCTAGCTGACATCCATCACCTTCATTTCATGGCTCCTCCAGATCTCTGGTATTTGTTGCATTAATAGAGAAGTCCATATTTATGTGTGGATCTTTGCTTTAAACTAGGTCAGCTCTGGATCATAGTATGATCCAAATGATCCAGGAAGTTTGCAAAACTACATTAAAAGTGATTGAAAAATGAACTGTGCAAATTGTGTTTTTTTTGAGCAAGACATTAGAGCAGAATGTTCTTGAATCTCTCTTTATGGCACAGTTTGGCATAACAAAGTCTGGCATTAATTTCTCAACTTTTTTGTTCTTTTCTAATTTATCTTAATGGCTTGCCTTTGCACGGGGTAAGACCGCATGCAGTTTCGCTTCCACAGTCTACATTCGCTCTGCAGTAGTTCTGATGATGAGGATACCAAAATTTACCTTTTGTCCAAAGCGTTTTTTTATTAAAGCTTCATTACCTAGAGCTGCTGTTTTTTCATATAAATGAAAGAGTGCAAATGCAGATTTTAAAAACAAAAGTCGTGAACGGAGTCACTTTTTTGACATTTATAACATTTTAAGTTCAATGGTTGGTTTGTAAAAAAGTTTTTGCAAATCTGCTTTTGTGCCAATTTTGAGGAAAAGTAACAGTTAAACTTCTGTGAAGAATTTCAAATTTTTCAGTTTTTAATCTGATGTTCTCTTGTCTCTGCAGGATGCTTCGATCATAAGCGAGCGTCGTCATTTTCTTGCATGTCTGACCAACCATTCACTACTGTTTCTAATTTCTGTCAGGTTAGTGAATCCATGTTGTTGAAAGGCAATTGCCCAGTTTGGTAAGAAACTGTCTGTTCTCCGCCCCCTTTTTTCCTCTAAATGGAATGCACATTTCCAATTGACGCAAACCATCCTTGAGAGGTATCCTATTGGTACACAAAGGCCTACCCACATCCAGCTCTACAGTCTCTCCACAGGGCTCCAAGAAAGAGACGTTGTATCAGCTTTTCTTTCCCTGACACCACAGAGGGAAGCCTTGGCAAAAACCTGACAATCTCCAGACGCTAGATACCGCTTGCCAGCAAAGTGGAAGCATCCAAAGTATCTATTGTATTGGAGGTCATTTTCTTGTTCTTTTTTTTTTTGGCCTCACATTGCAGACATAGCAAGGATTCTCACTTTGAGTTATTTGTATTTGCAAGTTTGGAATTATAAATTTGTTTTTGTCAGAGCAGGTACCCATACATCAAAAAATCCTGTTGCATAATTGTTTCTTTTTTAAAATCCCTCCTATAATATGTAGAAAATTGGGCATAAAAGCTGTTTCACACTTTATTTAATTTATGAATATATCATGAATATACTTTTAAGAAATGCAAAATAAACTCCATCATGAAGTGCACCTCTTGCCATCGCACCTACTGGACATGGTTTGACAGGTTCTGGTTTCTTTGCCACCATGACTTTGTCTCCTCTAAGTAAAAAAAAAAAGCCCCTCTTCTCTCTATCGCTTTCCAAGTGAAAGTGAATTGGCTCCAGACGCAGAGCGAAGGTGGGTTTACAGAGAGAGGGGATGGTGGGCATCACGGTGCGAGAGAGTGAGAGGAGAGAGGAGAGGAGGGGTCACCGATCCCCCATGCCAGCCTCTGTGTGTGAGCACGGATACGAGAAATTAGCCCACGCCATCGGAAGATAATTATGTAACTCTGTCTCCTAACGACCGTCCACAAACTCCTGATACCCAACAGGTTTTGAGTGACAGGCGCTCTGCGAGCCTCTATATAAGGAGGAGGGAGCAGGGTGCCTCAGTCACTGTTGTGCCTCCAGCTCTGCAGACTGTGGATGTAGTGAACCAAAGCGGACTTTACGGTTTTCACGCAAGAGGTGTGCGGGAGATACCACTTCTCATTCATTTAATGATCGACTCTTAACATCCAATAAGTTGCTGATTTTGTCCCCGATTTTATCCCGTTGTCGGATATCTGACTGAATTGAAAAAGCAAAACTACATATCTGAGGTAAGTGAATGGCACAATCGCCTATCCATCGTTAATATTTTCTGTGTGAATAGTTAGAATAACTACTTGTTGACTGAGATAATGATAAACTATTAAAGCTAATGAGCATTTTATGCTGAAATAGTCAGTGTGCTGCTAATGTGATGCTGTAAAACAGTTTATTGTAGCTTATTTGGCTTCTTTCTCCGAAATTCTTTCATCTTCTATTGCAGCGCTATTATCACGTCTTTTTTTCCCCGACTTAATTTGTTTAAC
This sequence comes from Acanthurus tennentii, assembly GCA_029783805.1. Classification (NCBI taxonomy): domain Eukaryota; kingdom Metazoa; phylum Chordata; class Actinopteri; order Acanthuriformes; family Acanthuridae; genus Acanthurus; species Acanthurus tennentii. The sequence continues at coordinate 10,028,493 of JAPZDZ010000003.1, forward strand.
TATGAGGATCAAATGCAAATTTAACATTTTTAAATGACCCGTGCAGTCGACAAAAAAGGGACAAAAAGATGGTAAAAACTAATTAAACGCATGTGTTTCGTTTTGAAGGAGATATGGTACTCAGAAGTCTCTTCTTGCTGCTCTTATCATTTCATTCCCTCCACGCACTAACTGAAGGTAAGTACAAACTTGTGACTAATGCAGTCTCATATTAATAATAATAATAATAATAATAATAATAATAATAATAATAATAATAATTAGAAATTATTATCATTGATTCATAAATGTAAAAAAAAACAAAAACAAAACAAAACAAATCTCAATGCTAAAAGCCCTACTTAGTTGTTGTGCAACCATCAATTCCAGTGAAGTTTGTTGAGGTGAAAATTTGAAAGTGAGGACCATTTCAACTTTTTGCAATTTGTTATTTGTCTAAAAATATTTTTTTTTTCTAAATTAAGTACTAATGATTTTTTACTCAACCTATCCCTTATCTTTTTATCTTTTCTGATTTGTAGATGGAGAGCAGGAGGATGAGACATCATTTGACTTGTTTGAAATCAGCAAAATCACACGCAAGACTCTGGGGGCCAAACAGTTCCGGGGCCAAAACTCAGATGCCCCCGCTTACCGCTTCATCCGCTTTGACCACTTGCCCCCAGTCAGCCCTCCCATACTAAAACAAATACTACGACAGATCCAAAACAATGAGGGCTTTGTGTTTGCGGCCAGCATACGCCAGGACCGCGCCTCACGTGGCACCCTGATTGGTTTGGAGGGCTCTGATGGCAGGCGTCAGTTCGAGATTGTGTCCAATGGAAGGGCCAACTCTCTGGACTTGGTATACTGGGTGGAGGGCTCTCAAAACGTGGTTTCATTTGAGGATGTGGACCTGTCTGACTCACAGTGGAAGAATATCACCCTTCACGTTCACGGGGAAACTGCAAACCTGTTCGTGGGCTGCAGCCTGATCGACAGCTTCATCCTGGATGAGCCTTTCTACGAGCACCTGCAGGCTGAGGGAAGCCGCATGTATGTTGCAAAGGGATCCATCCGGGAGAACCACTTCAGGGTAAGATAGAGACCGTGGCTTTTTGGTTGCTAGACTAGGATATCCCAAGATTCAAAACCTTTGGTTACTCTTTTTGTGACTTTTCCAGCTGTGCAGCCAAAATCATTCCACATGAGATGGGATGGTTAAACAGTATTTGTCACCTTTCTAAGCTACAGGAAACAAAACTGTGGTTTGAACTGAGTTTCCAGGAGTAGAGACTGACATACTCCCTCTTCAAAGTTTGCCAGAGTGGCTTAGTGTTGCCCTGGTCTTTCTGTGAGGAAAGGACTCTAATTTTAGTCTCCAAATTGCCCGTTGTGTGTAAAAATAAGTATAAATGTGCGTGTCAAGGTCAAGAATGAACTTCCATGTTTGAGAGTGAGTGTTTTTGTCTGTTAGACTGCGTCCCAGCACATGCTGGAATAGGAAATAAGTGGGTGTAAAATATGCATGTATATCACCTCTGAAATATGTAATTTAAAAAAAACTGTTATATTTGATCAAACAGGGCCTTCTGCAGAGTGTACGTTTCATCTTTGACACGGCAGTTGAAGACGTCCTGCTGAGCAGAGACTGTGAGGTCACCAAACCAGGTAAGACTGGGGTTTTTGTGGTTGCCCTTAAGTCATTAAAACCAGCCTTCACTGTTAAGTTCCTACCATTCTCGATCAGTGGAAACCCTTTCTTTTCGTGTGATATTCATAAGCCAAATGATAGGTCAATACAATTATATTTGGAAGTTGTTTTTTTTTAAGCCTGATACCTTGCAGATGTGATTTGAAAACTCCTTCACATGCGATCCTGCAGAGCATGGTATCTGTGTTTTGTTAAGTATCCACCACAGCAGCTCTCCAGACCAAACAGTTTAGCATTCTCAGTTGACTCCCTTTTGTATGAATTTAACTCTTTTTGTCATTTTTTTTTCTTAAGTGGGTCAGAAAGCTTGCAGGCTTGATATGTGGCAAGGTCTCCCACCATTACTTCATGTTTACGGAAACAGCAGTGTCGATGCAGTGGCTCGAGGTCGATCGGTGTGCATGGTGAACAAAAGGAGATACAGATGCTTGCATTTATTTTCGTTGGCAGTGCGCTCAGGATAATGCTCTGGGAAAGAAAATAGAAAAGAGAAAGTGAATGCTTTTCTGCAGAATGGGGAGCTTCCACTTCCAGCTGCACACACACACACACACACACACACAATGAAGTCATGAATTGGCTGATTGGATTGCTTTTCTCAGCTGAAGCTTTGCTCACATGAGAAATAGTAGCCTACCTCGTGATCCTCAGCTGGGCTCACGGCTGCAGCTCAAAAGACACAGACATCTAAGTAAATATGAAGATAATCATCAATCAAAGCACCGAGATCTAGAAACAGTGTCTTTGGTCCGCTCGGACAAGCAAAACCATATGCCGTGTGAGTATTTGTCCGTGATGGAGAGATTGATGCAGTTCTGTTGCCACAAGCAGTTTTGAATTCCTGCTGAATGAGTTTATTTGTTTTAACAAATGTCCCAAAGGCCTGGAAGTTTTCTGCACGCTGGCTGGTACCAGTCAAAGTTCTGCACTGGTAGCAATCTCAGTGCCAAAAGTCACTCATAAAGCCACACAACCCACGCTCATAAAAACTGTCATGTTGGACATTAATGAGCAGTATTAAAACTACCCAAGCTTTTTGCTCTTTTTTAATTCTTTCCTCTTTCTCCTTTGAGAAAAAAAAAAAAAGAGAGAGACTGGCTATCAGGGAGAGAAGAATGTGTAAATGCTTTCACAGACGAGCCAGCACGCGTTCACATGCACACACGCAGCGTGGAGCCCTCCTGAGATTTGAATGAATCCAGCAGACTGAAAAGGAAAGAAAACATACAGTGCGACATCATTGGGCAATCTGGAAGACTTCTTGATTTAAAGTCCCTGACCTGTTATTAATCTTCACCAATTTACGGAGCAAGATCCAAACCAGTTGCAGTTTTGTGATGTGCTTTGGCTGAATGACACGCATTCCACCGAGTTTTGATTGATGCATTGTGCATTTGTTTTCGGCATCATGCATTCATAAAGTTCCGTGGTCTGAGAGGAGGAAAGATACACATAATTTCATATGGTGAAATGCAAACTCCACCCGACACAAGATGCCCTGTGGTGCTCTGTGACATGCATTTTTGCTGCATGTGTTGTACAAAGATCGCTGGCAGACACGTCCCTCTGAGCTGGACTTTCTGCTCCGTCTGAGATTGTGCAAAACCTCAACACTCAGCCTCATTTTACCCTTCAAAGAATTCTGTAGGTTGAGATTACATTCACTTTAAGATTATGCACTGAGAAAGTTTTTAGAGCAAAATTCTCCGTGTTAGTTTTGTATGCATCACACACTTTGGCTTCTGCTGGGCTGAGATTTAGAACAGGAAATCTCCAGTGCCTGTGTTATTGATCAGCTGTAAGGAGAAGAGCATGAGCTTCACAGGCTCCTTGTAAATCCACCTGTGTGGCCACTCCAATCTGTTTGGTTTTGTTGGAAATGTCCACTTATCTAAAAGGTCAGGAGGATTTATAACAACAGTGCAGTTTCACACAAAGAACACCCAGATTTTTGCTATTTGAACTCCACAATGTCACCTCCCCCCCCTTTGTCCTCCCAAAGCCAACCCTGCTGTCATCGCTTTTGGAAAGATTTACCATCGCTGTTTCAAACAGATACATTTTTCAAATCAAACACCGCTGACTGAACATCTGTTTTTTGGGAAAACAATAAACATTGTAATCACCGCATTGTTTCCTACAGGAAATCGGAGTCCGTGTGTTTTAATCGTCATATCTCTCAAATATGTTTTCCATCACCAGTCTGTGTTGCTCTTTTACTGACTTGCTCACTCTTATGTCTCTTTTTCCTTTTTCCAGATGATGCTAATATTGTGAGCGAGAGCACAGAAATTGTGGATGTGAGTCCCTCCATCACTACAAACATTATCGGTCAGAAGGCAGACGAGACGGGCCCAGATATGTGCGAGCGCTCCTGCGAGGAGCTTAGCACCATGTTCCAGGAGCTCAAAGGCCTGCGTGTTGTTGTCAGCAACCTTATTGATGGCTTGCGAAAAGTGGTAAGTAGAAGAAGTTAAATAGTGCAAATCAACATAATCCTGACTTGTGTTTATTTTAGACAAGCTACTGTACTTTACAGCCCAACTTCGGTGAAGAAAGTGGAATCGCCTTCCTTTCTGTGAAGGGAAGAAAAACATCATTTTAGAGAAAATTGACATGTAAAGAAAATAAGTAATACAATCCTCAGTGCAGCAGCCAGGAGGTAAGAGGTTTGAATTAGGTTACTAGGTAACCTACATTGGTTTGAAAGCAAACAGTAGGTCGCTGCAGGGCTGTTTATAGAGTCGCCCATGATGGCTGAACCCGTTTGACTCCTGCTATCTGTGGCAGCGTGACTCAGACAGATTTTATGACATGTTACATGTGAATATAGGAAGTGTTCCCCTGGCAGCGATGGGGTCCAGTCTAATGTCTGGCTGTGTTTAAACAGCCCATGTGTTTCCTCTGTGAGCCTCCCAGCAATAAGAGAGTCTGGGCATGAACCTTGGGAAAAAAAAAAAAAAAGAGAACGGCTGGGATGAGAAGGGTCCCTGAGGCTCTTCCAGACCGAGTGGTGTCTTAGATTCTGCTGCTGCACACTGCTGCCTCCCTTTTCCAAATGGGAGGAGGCGCGCACGCACAGACACACACACTCACACACTCACACACTCACACACACACACACAACCCTTTGGCAGTATTTTATCGACTGACAGTTCCCAAGTGTTCGGGAGCCCAGCCAGACATCCCCCGGCCTCCAATTGGGTTGAGGGTTACAAAGTGCATAACTAAGCAGCACTTTTCAATGGGCCATTTTCCTAGAAACATTAGAGATATAAAGAAATTTAGTGTTTGCAATTTGCAGTAATGGGAAACACATTTCAAAATTAACATTTTACAAGTACCTCCGTTAATACAATGGCGTAGCTTTTGTTGTGTAGGTGTATTTTGCAAGTAAGTCATTAGTCATTCCTCTTTCTGGTCCGTTAAAGTTTCCCCTGAGCCTCTTTTCCATCAAGATGCTGAAAGAAAGATGTTTTAAAATAATATGATGGATTACTAAGCTAGAGATGGATATATGTTGGTAAGATAGGTTCACCAGAGGGATGACAGGAGGCTACATGCTGCTTCACTGCTTTTCTATAAAGATAATACTCAAATGAGTCACGGCATTTTAGCAGACGAAGGATACACTCTTCCTCTGTGAACCAAGTAAAAGTAACCACACATGCCCTCCCTTGAAATACTCCGCTTGTCAGCAGGTGTATAAGTTCACATGCTGAAAGGAATGCAGTGTACCTTTCTCATGAGCATGTTCTAATCATTTCTGAATGATCTTCTTTCTGACTGCAAATCTGCCTGTATGTTCAGACAGAGGAGAACACAGTCATGAAGGAGGCCCTTGGGAGAATGAAGAACACTAAAGAGAAAAACATGTGCTGGCAAGATGGCCGACTTTTCGACGATAAGGAAGACTGGGTTGTGGACAGCTGCACCAAATGTACCTGCCAGGTAGTGCCAGATCATACGGACATATGTACAGATTTACCGTGGTTGTCAGTGACCATGATAAATCTCTAATGTTCATTGGTTGCAGGAGTCCAAGATCGTGTGTCACCAGATCACGTGCCCTCCCGTAGCCTGTGCCAGCCCTTCATTTGTCGATGGGGAGTGCTGCCCCGTGTGTAGGAGTAAGTAGTCGGAGCCTCGTATTAGCCAATGCCTCCAGCATATAAAAGCGATTTAAATACGTGCACAGTTTTATGCATGCATGCTATTTTAAATTAATGGCTTAATATGCTGTAAAAACAATCTTCCGCACATATTAAATTTTAATACTGCAGGACTGTTTCGGCCAGTTTGTCTTTGTGAGCAAACCACATAGTATTTATTGGTCTAAATAGAAGACACTCAGAGTGGCTACTGTGGGTTTTTTCAGATGAGATCATTTAATAAACAGGGTGACATAAACAGCAAAAAACAGAACAGTTGTGATCTTTTTCTGGTGCTTTTATCACTCTCTTTAACATTTAGTAGGAATTAAGGTGTTTCTTAAGCAAAATATTAAATTGTTTTCTTTTTACTTTTACACCTTCTAGTTGAAGAGAATGGCTGGTCCCCCTGGTCAGAGTGGACCGAGTGCACCGTCACCTGCGGTACAGGAACTCAACAGAGGGGTCGGTCATGTGATGCAACCAGTAACCCCTGCACAGGACCCTCTATCCAGACCCGCAAGTGCAGCCTTGGCAAATGTGATAGCCGTGGTGAGGATATTTTT
>JAPZDZ010000003.1:10068768-10098196 GCA_029783805.1 Acanthurus tennentii
TGTTTTTGTATTTGGGGCTGTGTTTTGACACTTTCTGTCAGGTGATTTGGGGACACGGCTACCTGACGTCATTGGGGCTGCTGCTGGGTGCTTTGGTGTGGCCGTGCTCCCCCGGGCCCTGAGGGACGGGGCGAGGGCCGTTGGGGAACAGCTGGTTCCGCAGGTCGCAGGGGAGACTTCGAGAGCTGTGTAGTAAAAGAACAAACTGAGGAGCTCTGCCTTTGGGAGGTAAGGTGGCTTTGCGTGGGATGTGTGAATAGGTTTGTTTGGGGGTGTGGACTGGGTGGCTGGTTGAGGGACAGACACGTACACATTCACTCTCTGACACCATGCACATTTTAAACTAAATAATATGTCCGGTGACATTTCACAGCAAACACATACACACACTCACAGGAGCTCACGACTACAGAGCAAAAGCATGAAACTTCATCTGTGATCACCTACCTGAAGCCTTCAGCGTTAGGGATGAACAGGTTGGGGTTTGGCGGGTCACTGTGGCAGCGAGGGACCTTTACAGGGCGAGGACTATTTCTGGGGGCTGAGAGGAAAAACACAGGCATCTTAATTCCTACAGTGTTTCTGGGATTTTTTTTAAAGGAGAACTGAATTTTATGTTTTTATTGAGGGCACATTCCATCCATGACCCCTTCACAAGAAGAAACAAGATCATAAAATAATGTCTCTCGCTCTCAACTACCGTACATTTGTGTTCAAAATAATGTCCCGCTTTTTAGCACAGAGGAGGAGGAACTTTGCCTTTCTGTTGTGGTGCTCTTCATTCGAGTTAAAGTCAGACGCGTTAAAATATCAAGTTCTGTGTTATCTAGTGGTGTTGCATTATTTTTATATTAACACAACTAATGCATTGTTTTAAAATGGGAGGAACTAGGCATTGACACTCTGCAGTTCACCTGGTTATTTTTGGCTTATTTTCTGTCCAATTTGTCTCAGGTTAGAAATCAAAATAGACAGAGAGAACACACAAAGAACAACCTAACGGTCAATGTCAGCAAAACCAAGAAGCTGATTGTTGGTTTTAGTAAAAAAGGAGGTAAACATGCTCTTTTCAGTAACACACCACTTCACAGTCATAGCAGCTCACTTTCACACTTGCCTGCAGCAACTGCAGTTTTCTACTGTTGGCCACTGAGCAGCAGCATTGAGTTGCTCCCAGAAGCCTGAGTGCAGGGAGGTTACTAACAAATGCTAGATCATCTACATGCTTCTCTGCTATTCTATGGAAACTGATCTGTTATTTCACTCCTTTGGGTGCCTATGACGTGGAAGTTGAACACTTGCAACAGACTGTTTACACTAAATCTGATCCTAAACTCCAGATTCGGAAGTCAATGACAACTTGTATCACAGTGAAGCATCTTACCAATGTACAGGCCGGTGACTGGGCTATGAGGTTTTCCAATCACATGTCCGATACATTCATTCATCAAAGCTTGTAAATTCTGCAAAAAAACACATGACTTTGGTCAGAAGATGGCAAATACAACATATTCTGAGCATTTTTGTAGTGTTATTTGTTGACAAGGAAAAAGAGAGGAAAACGGATTATTTTACCAGGAAGTCATCCTCTGGCAATGCTGATATAAAGGCAGGTTCGATAGCCTGAAGAAAATCAAAACCCTGAGTCGCCCACCTATAGGTGATACATGGCAGTCAATTAGTTAGTGTGTCCCCAAAAGTTCAGCTGTGTTCATTTCATTCTCTTTCTCACTCCAGTTTGTGTTTCATCAGAGTAAAATATGCAGGCTTGTTAAGGAACAGGAAAAAATATTCGATAATAAAGATCTGTCTTCATTGTTTATTTCATGTTGCTGCAAAGCAGGTCAGTTGCTTGTGCCTAACTGCGCTCGCATCTAATAGCTATAATAAATTATGGAACAGATCTGAAGTATCTTCATCCTTTTGGATTTTTTTGTTCTCAGTGGTTCCTTGTGTTCTTGTCTTGTCTGTAGGAACAGCACAGTTTTAAATAATACAAATAAGACAACTGACTCATGTTCACTGATAAGTGTGCCTATTTTTGTCTGCATATTTGTCATAATATTTATAAAAAAGGTATCTATTACGTCTCCAGATTGTCAGCTGGCATTGCAATTGTATTGCATGAAATAACCTAAAGGCGTCACTCTGTTATCAGAGTACAATGTTGCCATGGTAGCTTGTTATGACTCAAAGCGCCGGCTCTTGAGCTAATAGGGCTAAAACAAATGTATGTCAAGGCGTCGGTTCTTATACCGAAGATAAATATATCTGGTTTTATGGACAGAAATAGGTCCAAAAATAACAAACGGGAATTTTATGAGGAATTTATCACACAAATAAATCCCAGGTAATTACTTGACCAATAAAAGCTTTTTTTATCTCTTACAGTACAAGTCTACAGTTTGTTTAAGGTCACAGATGATATTGTTTTTATGCATGATAAAAGAGCTTAAAGCCTCACCAGAGGAGCCATAAAACATCACTGAACAACATACTCGAGTCCTTAAATGCTGCCTAAAGAAACCCACCACTGTGAACCACTCAAGAGGGCATTAAAGCCTGTGTTAATTACTTTAAGTATTGTAAACAGAGTATGGTCTCACCTGGGCTTGGTGCCCCTGCCGCTCTCACATTTGGTCAGGACATAAGTCATCCATTTCCGGGCAAAAGCTATGTAGCGCTCCCCGATCCTCTGCCTGAACTCCCCTGACATCAGGCGCACCACCTCCTTGTGGTACTATAAATAACAAAAAAAAAACAGGAGTATATTTGGCATCATCGCTTTAACTTCCTGTCATCTAATGACTCCATGATGACTAATTCAGTCCAATACTCTTCCTTTGCAACATGTTACCCATGGGTTCACACAATAACTACATACAGCCTGAATGTTAAATTAATGTTAGATAAGTACATGTGACTTTTATGTTAAAATCATTGAAATCTGAGTAGCAGAGGAAATAGTTTAGATGTGTAGCATCTAAATATGTCAATTGTGTTACAGTTACCTCAAAGGCAAAATTGTAGCCCTGTATCATTGCCTCCCTGTAGTACTGATGCAGAGTGACTGACTCGGACTCCTCCACCTCTGCCTCAAACTCTGTGGTGAACATGTACTCAACACTGTCGATGGCAGCGCTGATCTTAATGCATAGCTGTAGTGCCTCATCCTGTGATAGGTGAGAGTAGGATGAGGAGAGGGAAGAGAAAGAAGAGTTTTACTTTTTTTGATGAAAAGGCCCCAGACACAACATCTAATTCAAAGCCATCAGCAAAGGAAGCCACAATGGAAAAATGACATCATCCATGTGAGACACGTGGTCGGTAACACATGAAAGGTTAGTGACTTCCCTTTTAAGAATTACTGAAATCTGGCTTGAAAGTTGCAAGGTTTGTATTTTTTTTTTAGGAACTGTGAATAGAACAGAAATTCAGGGTAACCAATGGCACTTGCAAAAACAGATATGAAAGTAGGACAGTAACATGCACCTGTCTTCACAAAAAACCCCAAAACACGTGTTTGAAAAGGTTAAAAATCATGAGCGCTCAGTTATATAAGTACCTTGAGCTCCTCCAGAGCACTCGCTATGAGAGGCTGACTAGATGTTTGCTCCCGGCTAAGAGTGAGTACATCCTCCATGGACTGCTGAAACGCCTTTCGCTGGGCCACCAGGTGAGCTGACTGCATCACGATCAAGAGTATATTTTCCACCTGAAAGCACAGTGGACACAGTGAGAGGTTTGTAAACACAGAAAATGCACACAGACTGCATTGAAAAAAATGTCACATACCTTCATGGCCCTTAAAGTGTCAACAGTTTCCATCTGGGGGACCAGTTTGAGCAGCTCTCCGTCCCACTGGGCCCAGTCGGAGTCAGTAGCAGAGTCCCCAGCTCCATGTTTACTCATGAGCAGGTAGGCCTCATCCTCTGCAATTTCATCAGGCTCTTTGGAGCAGTCTTTGCCAGCGGCAGCATTGAGAAGCTGCAGGATGAGAGGCCGCTGACCCATTAAGCCACAGGGGACAAAAACTTGCAGTTCCTCCAAGCCCAAAATCTGAACCTGGATACAAAAGAGGTGGTTAAACAGGTATGAAAACTACATAAGGACTTCAAAGAAAGATCAGAAACATGCAAAATTAATTAAAAAGCATATGCACCTTGACATAGTTTCTCTTTTTCAGTGCCTCCAGGAGACATGTCACACCATTGGTGATTGTGAAAACTGCAGCGACTTCCAAGTCCTGCAGAGAAGGAGGCAAATACAGTGCGTGTCAGAACACACAGTCCCAGTTGTTTAGTGAGAGGAGAGAACAGGGTCAGGGTTATACTGCAAAGTCAGTACTGTTGTGTCTTTCTGTTTCAAGGGAGTGAATTTTTTACTGCTGTCTCTCACCTTGCGAAGCATCTTAGCAAAGCCCAGAGCCTTGGACGCCCGCTCCCTGGCCTCGTGGAACAGCTCCTTAAGTGAACGGCTAGTCTCAATAACCGACCGCCTACAGGAAACAAAAAGGTTTTAAGTTTGAGACACTTCGACAAAACAAGAAGAACACCGACTGTGGCAGAAATCTTACATTCACGTTATCCCCTCACCTGATCTCATCTGAGGCTGTGCTGTCATCTGCACTTTCCCAAAATTCATTGCCACTCTTTTGAAGGCCAGCATCAAGGAACCCTCCAGTGGATTTAAGCAGCATTCCAGCAATATCACTGCAAAGAGCAGAATAGCCCTCAAAATTGATCAACAACACTCCTAAAGGTTATGCTTGCTTTAATAATTCCAAAAGTTTAAACTGACCAACTGATGGTTAAAAGATCCATTTTAATCCCCATGCTAGTGAAGTGGAGAAACCCCACAGTTCCTTGCTCTGAACCCTATTAACCCTATTACCCTGTCTATCAGTTTGGTTTGCAAGGAAGTGACTAACCAGAAAAGCTTCCCGGACTGGGCCTCCCCTCCTCGGATGTAAGGAGTGATGACCTTGGTGAAATGCCACTCCTCCTCTAACAAGTTCTTTAAACTGTGAGAGGCCTGGGGCAGCTGCTGCAACATCTGGATCCAACTGTGCATGTAGTCAAAGTAGACCTACAAAAACAGTGGCACATGCCAAGATAACCAAAGGATCTTCAACACACAACTTGCCCTTAAAAAATGCATAAAATCACAGGTCTTATCCTGCAATGAATCTGGCTATGTAAACTTTGTTACTTTAGATAGAGGAGGGAGACAGGTTAGGAGCCTTACCACCAGCATCTTGTGAAGGTCCTCTTCAAAGTCATCAATATTGGCATTTGTCTGCAAGCCCTGAGGATCAGTCACGACGCCCCGCAGCATGAACTGATAATACTGCTTCATCAGGAGACCGCCTTTAAGGACCTCCTTACACTCACGCACCAACTGCAGTACAAACAACAACAGAGATTAGGACTTCCAACTGGAAATACCTGCCATGTATTATTGACTGAGGGATAATGCTGATCAGTAAAATTGTTAAAAGGAAGGAATTACACAGCTTTCTACAGGACAACTAGCAACCAAAAATCTGCTACAGTAATTAAACTGAAAGTGTTCCAGTCAAATGTTTGTCCATATGGGAGATTGCATGCGTAATGTGTGTGTGGGCAATTGGTTCTACCAACAGTATATATGTTGCAGGCAATACCATGACTGGTCTATTTTTACTTATGAACAATAAACATGCAACAGAACTAAGATATGTGTTGATTAAATGAAAAAAGGCATTCAGCATGGTGATGCATGGAGTATGGAAGTGCAGCATGTAAAGAGGAGTCAGCTGAATTTAAACACTGCGTGTTTTGAGTGCCTTGCCTGCTTGATGCTGAGCAGTGAAGGCTCTCCAGCAGGTCTCTGTTCAAGTCGCAGTTTAAGGCATTCATGAATGACATTGAGAAGGACTCGGCACAGCACGAGGAATGCTGGCCGGAAGGATGGGAGGTCCATGTCCAGCAAATCCTCCCAGGAAACCTGGTCTGCCCCGAGCTCCGGGTTTGATGGACCACTACAGGAGTCATGGCGCGACAGCTCTGGCAGGTAATCACTGTACAGCATGGGGTCTGGTAAGTCTGCAAACTGCAGGTGAAAGATAGATCCAGCTAGATTAATTTGGTGTGCGGAATCTACAAGAGCACCACGGCTGATCATTGTTATAATATGTGGTTATATAAGCAAGTCAACACTTGCTTTTATTCACACAGTTTGTGTCTTTTCTATCACATTTAACACATCAGCAGTAGAATAAATGCTTGCATTCCTTTTTTCATGTTTGCAGAAGAGCACTGTATGAACCTCCCCAAAAATTCTCAGCACTTTATAGTGATTATCCATTATCCATGAGCTGGTAATCCATTTCAGTAAACTCAGTAACAATCCTTTCCACTTTACTCAATGTGTCAACACATTATTTATAGCCTGAGTTCAGACTTCTTGCAACTTTCAAAAGCTATTTCCTCAAGTGCCTAATTAAATTAAACATTTGCACTACAAAACTTCGCTGTGCTGTTTGACCACTTTGCTTCTCTTTTTACACCAATTTAACACTGCAGACATGACTGCTTTGAGACAGCACACCATGTACCATTACAACTGAAGCACGACATGTGACATTCTTAATGACAGATATGTTTTTTTTTAACACATAAGCACAGATTTAGGAGCAAAACGCCTTGAACTTTTGATTCTCAAATTTGTGTATAATATATCAGTGAATATTCACATTAAAAATTGTGTTTAAAATGCACTTTCATAGACTCATCTTCTTCAGTAAGCAATGTTTCTTGTAGAGTGCTTGAGAAAGCATGCTGTGTCACAGCTTTAATAAACCTAAATGATCCAACAGAATTAAACAGTTTTTGAACAAAAATCAGTTGTAGTCATCTACAGACAGGATGAAAATTTGTACTGTATGAAAAAACAAAAGGCATATCTGCAATTTCCATTATTGATTTATCTGTGCAATCATCTAAAATTATTTTGGCAATAAAATGCCAGAAAACTGTACAAATAGCAGTCACAATGCCTCATATATGACATGCTTAAATTGCTTGTTTTGTCAGACAAATGATCCAAGAGACTGTTGAAAGACTACTTGCTTATCAAAACTATTGTAAATTACTTTTTTCTCAGTCAATTAATTTATTAATCAATCTGTTTAATAATTATTCCAGCACTGTTCAAAAGGTAGCATTGTGATGTATATTTGAACCTTATTGTCTGCATTAGTTTTCTGTATAGCTTAATATTTAATTTATTTATCTTATACATTAATATCAATTGAATTCTCAGGGTGATATTACTGTGATATTACTTTTACTTTTAATAACCTCATTTTTATGTGTGCATTTGCATTTATGATCAAAATAGTCATTAATTGTGCAGGTAAAGAAATGATAGCCTTACCTCCAGTGCAGGAGTGTGGCGGAGCAGTGCTGCTCTGGACCTCTGGAGAGAGCGGTCCATCAGTTTGTGCAGTCTGAGGATCAGTTTACGCAGCCCCATCTGTTTCAGAGCTTTATCCACAAATGGTCTGTAGATGGCTGTGGGGCAGAATGCTCCCCCTCCTGCAATCACTTCTGTAGTTACTGCATTAGCAGTTGGGAGAAACTCTTCTTCTGACAACAATCGAGCAAATTTAGGAGTCAGGGTGGGAGACAACTCATCCTCTGCTACATGTCCTAATTCCCCCTCCTCCTCATCAACGTCTCTGTCCTCACCATCGCTTTCAGCTGTAAAAGTGGCCGTTGAGTCATTCTCCTCATCTTCCTCGTTGTCCTCTTCCTCATTGCCACGGGAGCAGCGAGGTGAAGGGATTTCAAAGACAGGCCACCCGATACGGGATAGATCATGAAGGCCCAGCACAGTAGCCATAACGCGCAGCTTCTGGTTGAGGTCCTGGGTGATATTGAGCCACAGACAGAGCGCCTGCACCCTGCCCTGGAAGTCTTGCGCTGCATACTTTTCATAGTCCTTCTGCAGGGCCTGCAAAGAGGGGTACAAAGCTTCCACCGACTCAAGCAACCCCATAACACGCTTGACCTGCTCAAATGCCAGCCGCTGGCGCTGAAGGTGCTCCCTGCAATCAGCTCCAGAGCCCAGAGGCTCCGCTGCATTCATTGCTGATGAGGGGAAGGCACTAAAGCCCCAGGGATCTACTCCACAGTGGTTGGTCTCGGCTACAGCAGGCTCTCTCTCCTCTCCACAGACTAAATCTGGGACACTCTGATAGTCCCCCTCCATTGTTTGAGAACACTGGGCCCCTTTCAGGCTGGCATAGTTGACCTTAAAGTGCAGCACCTCATTGATGATGTCAGGAATGGCCTGGCGGGCAGTGAAAAGAAAAAGATCTTGGTCACTGGTGGTGCGTCGTGCATGCCAGGCCTGCAGCTCCAACCAGATGACTTCGTTATTGTGACCCATGAAGGCCATGTTCTCTAGTCCTCTCTGCTCTTTCTCTTTCCTCTTGGAGGACATAGACGTAAGCTTGAGCAGCAGCCGCAGGGTTTCAAAGAACTTAAGGCGGTCTGCAGGACAGTCTGTTCTGGAGGTCTGGCGGTGGGTCCTGGCCATGTGTGGCATAGACACAGGAAGTTTGCAACTGCTGCATCCTAAACTCAAGTAATGCTTCCTGGGATCCATGTTTAGGGCACTGAAAGGACTCGACTTTGAGAGTGGATCCAGCATGAAGGAGTCTTCGAATGTCTTCTTGTGGTCTCTCTCCGTGGAGCGCAGTGTGGCCCTCTGTTTCTTGCCTTGTTTGTAGCTGTGCTCCTCAGTGGTCTCTGCTGGCCTGGGAATCTCTCTCAGGGTAGATGGGCTAAGGTCCGCTGAAATGAACACAGCACAAATACAATCCCTCTCAGCTTAATGCATGCAAAACTTCAAAAAAAAAAATAAATAAATTAAATGATATATACTTCAGTCAAATGGATTCATAAACTTACTCTTGTTTGGAGACCGACCAGCACTCCTCGCCTGGCTGTTTCTTTGATGTTTGCCAGACATGCGTTTCATCTGACGATGGGTATAAGGAGGAGATGTGCCATAAAGAGCTTCCTCTTCCTCACTGTGAGAGTCCCAGGGTTCACCCACCCCAGATTTCTGTCGGGTGGCATCTTCCACTGGCTTGGCTCGCCTGTTGACAATTAATGACATTGTGGCATAAACAGACAAGAAAAACTATTTACCTCTGCATCTTTCCAATGAGCACTGTTACCTGTAAGTGATGTTCACAGCAAGCAAATGCTTTGACAGTATGAAACTAATTTCATAAGCACACCAGAGAAATGTGTGTGCAAGGTCAAACAGTGTTGGGTTGTTTGTATCCATAACAGGGTGTGCAGCAAATCTCCTCTAATGCCACGGCAAACAGGTTGCTAAAGTGCAACTAGACTGAATGTCTGCAACTACCTACAGCAGACTGACGAGTTGTCTGTCCTCTGGAGCCTGACTGGCTGCCTCCCAAATGTGCAGCAGCAATGCTCTGTGCAAGACCACAGCCCTCCAGACACAGGATAATAAGCTGTGGGTTCTCTACTGGCACCCTCTCTTGGTCTAGGTAAACATAATGGCTCAACCAGAGAGGGAGAAAAAGTAACCCTCATTAAATCTGTCTGCTAGGTCATCAACCATACTGCACAAGTCAAGATTTCATAGAAGACTGCGACTCACTTGCCCGAGAGTAAAAAAGTTGTTTGACTGTGTGCAAACACAGTGCTAATGCAAACCAACCAGTCACTTTCATGTGATTATAGCAAATAGTGAGCAATAGTAAAGATGTAAATGTCATGGTTGCTAAACAAAATTCTGGCTGCAATGGTACAGATAAGAGAGAGCCACAGCAGAGTGTGCTGCATCTAGTTCTGCAGAAAGGAAACGCTATAATCACTTGAAACACTTCCCTCTGGGAAAAAAAAGAAAACAGAGAGTGCAGGCAGCAAGCCTGCCCAGATTACAATGTCAGAGCTTTATTCCCTAATGCTTTTCTGAGGGTTTTTTAATAGGATTAGAGAGAAAGGTTGGAAGGTCTGACCCTGCCAACAGAAACAAAAAGAAGAAGAGGAGGGGCATTATGACAGGCCTTCTGTGTGCTGGTCACCATGTGTCGCTCCATCGATCATCAGACCAAAAAGCATTCCCCAACACGCGCCTATTAGTGTCTGTGTAGAAGGAGCTGAAAGGGGAACACGCCGGCTGGGGGAGTGTGTGCGAGTGTTAAGAGGAGTAATCAGGAAATCACTTGCTTAAAGAGCCACACAGGGAGAGTCCAGAATTCTATTGCCCATCTGCCCCCCACACGCACAGTCCCCTGAGAGCAGCTGTGAACTACATGCAAAGCAGACAAACACCTGCTGCAAATCCTGCAACTATATAAGATTCCAGATGCAATCAAGACTTCATGGAGAAAATATGCTGCAAGAATAAAGTCAACACAACAATCTTCATCATGGCAGTCTTGGAACTACAGAATAACTCTTGCATGAAAGAACACTGGTTCCCTTTATGACTGTCTTGTATGGAAAACTGTAATAGGGCTTGTTCTGCAGAAGCAGGACACAACAGTGATCTTTTCAGTATGCAGGCACACGAAGGAACAGTCAGCAATCTTATGTGTTACAATAAGGCATTTAGCACAACGAAAACAGACAAATCACTGTGCCTCTGCAATGCAAAAAAAAAAAAGAAACAGGTATCAGGAAACTGCATAAAGAAAGCAGACAGAGTAAACGCCCAGTAAATGCTCCCACAGTGTCAATCACGAGTAAGATCAGATTGTGCACACATTTGTAAACATTCCAACGGGTGCAGGGATGGATGTGCGGAGTCTGGAACAAAAATAGCACATGCATGTGAGAGGGAGCAGGACCAAGTTTAAAAAAAAAAAAACACTTATCTACACAGAAAAGCATGACAGCATCACTCAGGAATGACAGCGTAACCAATGATGCCATCACTGCCGGTTGTTTGTTTGGTTGCCATGGCATACCTCAAGCACAGATTGTTGCAGTAGAGACTGCGCAAATTCCTTTGCTGAATTCTTTGCTTGTTTCCTAAACCTACGTACAGGCTACGCACACAGAGAGTTACTGGTCTGCATGTCCTGCAGTTAACCATAGCCCCACTATGGTGTTCAAGCTGTCCCTGCCTGGCTGCCACTAGTGAAATATCACTGCAGATGGTGTCTGGCTGGTCTCAATGGCTCATCTGATGGCTCATTGGGGCTCCAATAAAGGCCAGTGGAATGCTAGAGCCCCTAGGCAGAAACACTGAGTGCATAATAAACAGCACAAAACCGAGAGTCTTTTCTGTAGAGCGACTGAAGCAGTGATACCAAGGGCTGCCAGAGTCAGGGGGGCCTGACCTTTGACACCACCCATCCACACTATTGTACCAGAAGGGGCACTCTATTGTATAGTTGTGACACGTGGCCTGTGAGGCCCACTGTTGAATAGCACACAGCTGGTTAGTGAGCACACTTGCTTACAATGCCTAAACTAAAGGGGATTTTTTTAGAAAGGAAAAGGAGGAGAAGGTGGTTAGGGTTTTGTCAGAGCACACTCTCCACCAATCAGGTTGTGCTGGAATAAGTGATGCTCAGTAGACAAAATCCAGACACCCCCCCCTTAATAAGTGGGCTAACTGGTGGGGCAATACTATTTTTGCACATGCACCAAAATCTCAATGGAAGTGCAGCTCATGTATACAGCAGTATGCATCCCTGACCTGCTGGCAATCCTGGTCAAACATTCTGAGCCGATGCAGAGATCAAAACTTGCACCGTAGCCTGACTGAGTTCAGAAACAATGTACACGACGTACTTGACCCCACCCTTCTATGGAACATTATGACATTGCCAAGAGAGGACCTCCCAACCTCTCCTACACACAACTGTGCAAGGCATACTTTACAGGCAAAACAGAGGAGTTTGCTTCTGCAAGGCATGATATATTGCAAACTATGCAAACAGCCACCTTATTTCATGAGTATCATTAAGTCAGCACAGTTCTAAAACACTGGCCTGGTTATTATCTGTCCTTTTAAAATATATGACACCAGGGAACACCCTCAGTTTAAGAGAAGACATACAACTTACTGTGCCGGTAGAAGTTCACGCTATTAGCCACATAAAGTCAAATGATTTAAATGTATCTGAATGTAGATACTGCTTGCAGACTCTGAGCTGCAGCATGAGAAAAATGGTGTAATGGCATGTTTTTCACTTCGTGCATCATAAATGCAGTGCAAGCAGCAGTTTGCTCCACCTTGGAAATTTTCTCTGTAACTGCAGAGGGTCACAAGCAACACCTCCGACAGTTTCATCTCGCATTTTAATTTCTTGCAGTTGTGCAGGTAATAAATGTCGAGCAGCGTTTTTCAGCAGAACTTGTGTATCCTTTATTTCCTTCACCATCATGCATTATCTTTAACAATCTAATTTTCGCAGCATATCAACCACAACAGCCTTAGTAGTTACAAAGATCCTATTGTTTAAAAGGAAATGGCAGATGAGAGTGACAGAATGTGAGAGCAGCACTAATTTTTCTAGAGCAGGTGTGGGCAGAGACAGGATGCAGACAGGAAATGCTACAGGACTGTCCATCTGTATTCTACAGGCTGTGCTCCTGGCAAAGGCTGGCATTAATGAGCTCTATCCATGAGCGTCTCGTGGCTCCAGGCAGCTATCTACTGCGTACAGTACACCACATCCTGAAATCTCTGGAATGCTTGTGAGCCACAATGTCTTCACACCGACTTTGAGAAGGAGACATTACTGAAAAAGAACCTCTGTACTTACAATGATAATGAAGGCCCTTAATTGCCAAGCAAGCGCGTCACTCATCTTTCTCAGAACAGTTGCCAGTTTAAACTAACCTCACATCTAGCATTCAAGTATAAATGCGAGTCGAGGTGGACAAACGGTGTGTCTGTGTCAAAGACAACTAATTTTTGCATGTTGTGAGCCTGTTTTAGTCTTAAGATTGAATTAAATCACAAAGGTATGCAGTCTCAACACAACACAGGTTGAACTAATCTTCCTTTCCGGAAAACTGCTTAGTGTAAACTTTACTGTTTACAACTGTCGGAATTTTGTACGTTTCTAACCTAATTTCTGTAGAAATTATGACTCAAACAAATTCTCTAGCAGAGCTAAATTTAGATTAACTGAAAGTATGTGCAAGCTTGTAAAACTGTGCCAGAACATATATTTTAGCTCTTTCGAGTGTACATTACCTTTTACTTTAAACTTTATGTAAACTCTTGATATAAATATAAAACTAGGGATAAAAGAAAAATAAGCATAACGGCCTTGTAATCATTTTTTTATAATAAAAAACTTCCATATATAGAATGGTTAATGGCTCAGTGTCCTCGTTCTTTCTGCAACAATACTGGACAGCAATTACAGTGAGAGGGCCAGCATTGCACAATCATGCGAGCTGTTTGTGTGTCCACTTCAGACTGAGCGGCCACCACAAGAGAATAACAACTGCCTGGTTCTCAATCATTTCTGGAAAAAAGGCCAGTCGCTGAAAAACCAGGATTATTGCTGATGACAGAGCTGATCCAACATGATAAATGCCTTCAAAGTCGCTCGCTCTGCAGACACACAACTGCATGTGAGGATAAGGGAGGTGAGGGGAAGACAAAACAGCAGATTCCTGAGGGTCTGTCTGCCGGCGGTCAGGGGCAAACTGCGGAATTTCGATTAGGAGATGCGCACATATGACAAAAACATCTTATGAGTGCATTAATGTACGCATCGCCCTGCAGAACCTTATCACCTGAGCACTGCCAACACACGGCATGATGAAACAGTTATTGCTGCAACAGATTTTCGATCAAGTTTTACACACGTACGAGGAAAAATAACGAGTCGAGAAACTGCATAATGTCTAAACCGTTTACAATCAACAAGCCCGTATCATGATTCAGCAGTGGAGAGCGAGACAACAACAACACGAGCGCCAAGTCTAGCTGGAGGATTAACAATCACAGAGATGCAACATGCTAGCTAAAGCCAGCGAAGTTTGTGCTTCGGTGTTATGGTGAAATGCATGGTCTGGCACTACCAAACAATAAACAAGACACTTTTAAGTCCATATTACGAGCCCACATTGCAAAACTTATCAAGCTTCAGCTCGGTCAATTTCTGTTTGTGAACTTGTGGGTGAACAATAAAGTGACAAGCGACAGCTAACAGTAGGTGTTAGCTAGCTTGTTCCCTGACATGTTGCACTCTCACAGCGGGTGATAATTGTTCGTCATGTTACCTTATCATTTGGCGAGCATTTTGCCTCTCTCTGTAGCAAACGAGACAAAGACGAGAGCCTGATATCTGCAGCGAGGTACGCCTGAAAATGTTGCTCCAAAAAAGTTTGCAACTCTGTGTTGCAAATGCAGTTACTGCACGCGTAGCACTATTTGACAGGAAGTCGATTTCAAAGGGATGCGCAAGCGCTCCCATAGAGCCGACTGCGGTGTCACGTTCAGCTCCCTATTTGGCAAGTACGAGGTCCTGATGGTGTAGTGTCTGTTCAACAAATTCGCATACCTGCTGGGCTTGTTACGATCCGGAGGCTCCATATCAAAGCAGTGGCTTCTCGATCCTAGCCGTGCATGAACTTAATCATGTCTAAGCGATATCACGCAGGCTTTGCACCGTTAAATCGTTGCAATAGAGACGAATTTGAGTCTCTTTTAAGCACTTTCTATCCGCCGGTACGGCTGACTCTCGCTGGTGCGTATGCCGTCGCCATCTTTCCAACGTTCATTGAGTAGGAGTGCCACAGTCTTGCATTACTACGGCAACCCGCACAGGTCATCTGTGGTCATTACTGTGCAGGGCCCATGCGCTTGTTTTTGTTCTCAGCGTACAGTCACAGTGAATCAGTTATCATATGGTCGCTTCTCGACTGAAATGACGCATTATCAGGCTCTAAATGACTTGTTTTAAAGTTCAGCGGAAAATTCAATCTGCTACTAATGACTGCAAGGGTTAGTTTCAGTCAATTATTTATGACGACCTAGTTTGTAGTTGTCTGTGGAAGGACTAATTTTAGACGGCCCTCAAGCATCGAGGAGCATTATGTGCAAACAATATCACACTACCAGGGGGGCTACTGAAAGCTGATTTAGGTGGCTCAGCAACCCTGTCTATTAAAGTAATGTTGTAATAAAAGTGGATGCAACTAGTAACCACCTGCCAGATTAACCTGCTAGAAAGGGCCCCAGGGTTACAAATGAGCCCCTTTGAGTCCCCCCCCACACACACACACACAGTTTTTAGCCTTCTGTGAATTGTAAGCAGTGTATCAATGCTACCATTAAACTTTCAATTATGTGATCTGATTAAACACAAATTGACTAAGAATACATACAGAGTGTTCACAATTCCAGCTGAAATTATGCTCTTGAAATTTATTTTGATACAGGGCAATACTTCAAGACACCTTGAAATCAGGTAATAACACAGGCACACCTCATAGCTGCTAACACGTCAGCTGATACTGTGGGGCTCTGGGGGCCCCTGGTGGTCCTGGGTCAGTTGCCCCAATGTGTTCATTTCTGTGCATTAATTTTTATGTGGTGACACTGAAATGCACAAAATTGTGTGTAAGCTAACAAAAATTGCTACAATTACTATATAGTGACTATTTCAAATTTAGAATATGATTTTGATGACATGAAGTTAGGGTGTTGAATTATCAAAAATGTACAAAGTACATACAAAGTTTATTTTTTCTAATTCTAGAATATGTATGTATGATTAAAAAATGTTAATGAGTCAGATTCAGGCAAAATCACACAAAAACAAGTGGAAAATCTAATGGCTCAAGCCCCTATTAATTTAAGAGTGCCACTCAAGTTGAGAATTATTGGCTACTTTATTGGGACTAAAGGTCAAAGCAACGATCTTTTCCAGAAGTAATTGTTCTGATTTAATTTTATATGCAGCACCAAAAGTGACAAGAGTTTAAATCGTGATCTGCAAATACTCTTTATTAAGACTGAGAAATTTTATCCATGCCCAAGATTTTACTGATAAATTTTAAATTGTGAGCAAAATGATAGTAATAACAAAACGACTGACTGAGGGCATAATAAACACAAGAAATCAATTGGTGCTGCTCTTCATTTGCTCGTATGACTTCCAGCTATAATGGCACACGTTTAAAATGACATTTTCTGACTGTTTAAAATGTAATTTACCACACCAAGATAGAATATTATTTCGCTATCAACCAGGCAGCCGTCAGGATCAACTCGTAAAAATCCACTGAACAAAAGTAAATTCTTGCCAACAGAAAACAGTAATGTCACAATAACAGCCTATTATTGAAACAAAACACACATCAAATCTGCATTTATTACCTGCTATAAAATGTAATTTTGGATATATGTATGCTGATATCACGTTACCCTTAAAACACCCCACAGGAGTAGACCTATTTAATTAATTATTATTTAAGTGACGATTGCTATTTAAGTGTCTGCCACGCGTAGCCTGAAAGGCCAGTTCCTCCTGAGGCCACCTGTCACTCCACACCCCACATTTTTCTGCACCCAAACTCCTTTATGTTGAACGAATCGAGGCGTTTCATCTTCTCTTCTCAACAGTCACCGTCTTGAGTTACGAAACAACAGGCGAAAAGACGGTGACGATGGCTTTCTCAAATTCACGATGACTTTGAATAGAAACTGAAAGATGTCCAAACACACCCGACTACCTGGGTGGAGAGACATTCTTGCGTCACACGGCCTTTGTCGTCGCCGCCACATCACCTGCTGCATTCAGGTGTTAGCTGAAGCTGGGAAATATTAATACTACAGATTCAAGAGCCTTTTAAGTAAATTTTTTATTCTAGATGTATGTCAAATAGAAATACTAGAATGTGTTAAGTTGCGTATTTGTGTCGTACTTGAAAAGCAAGGCGAAATTGGCTTTTTCGTGACCTACGGTGGTGGAGAAAAATAAATTAGCGAGCAGCTTCCGTATGTTTCCACAATTTTAAAATATTTTTTAAGTGACCCTTAATCAGTCGGCACTATGTATCTACCAAAGACGTTCACAGCTTTCAGATAGCCTTTAACACAGAGTATTTCGTCTTACCTCGCTAAAATACTGTTTTTCAAATTGCGTTATATGATATTTCCGACTACCCTGAATGTACCACAGCAGGTTTCGCGGAGGGGGAAGAGAGAGTCCTCATTTGAGCTTTGTCTCTATCAACATCCTCCTCTGTGGCATACAATTCGGCAATATCACACGTGAAGCGGCGAAACCAACACCGTAAGGTTATTGTCGCGTTTATACAAAGTCGGTGATATATTAAAAATGCTCCAGTCTCTAGCCAGCAATTCGTGTGTGCGGTTGATACAGAGTCACAAATCGACGTGGTATTTTGCCTCTTTGGTGTTGGGGTACCTGCTTTATCTCATATTCGGCGCTGTTGTGTTTTCGTCGGTCGAGCTGCCTTATGAAGACCTCCTGCGTCAGGAGCTGAGGAGCATTAAGAAACAGTTCCTCCAGGAAAATGAATGTCTGTCCGAGGAGCGTCTCGAGCGGTTTCTAAAGAAAGCCCTGGAGGCCAGTAATTATGGGGTTTCCATCCTCAATAACGCCACGGCTAACTGGAACTGGGACTTCACCTCCGCGCTGTTTTTTGCAAGCACCGTGCTGTCCACCACAGGTAAGTCCTGGTCACCGCCGACAGGGCTGGACGGTGTTAGGTGATGCTCCATCAGCTGCACAGCAAAAGATTAAAAAAATGTATATGTTTTCAACCAATGGCAGTATTAAGTTGGTTCATGTTTTAGCATCTCTGAAAGGCAAAACATCCTTTTGTTAGCCTTGCGGGGTACTTTGAGCCACACATAGGCCCCGTAAACCTATGGCCTAGGTTACTGAATGTATATAATATAGTGGAAACTAAAAAATTGATCTTTGTTAGATATCAAAAGGACATGCAGTGTCCCTTCCTTCATCTCTTTGACACATATTCAAACACCATTTAACCCAAGATTTAAGTAATGCTTATAATTGTCTCTTTCTTCATTCTCAAATTAAAAAAAACAGTGAGTTCAGACACACTTACCATTATTTTTTCTCTGGTTATTTGGGCAAAGACGCTAAAGCTATATGTGACACAAACATTATTCTGTGTTTATGTTTGCACAATAAACACTGCCTGTCCTGTGACAAAAACAGCCCTCTTGCAGAGTATACAGTATGCTGCTGTTTTCCAGACAAAAGCAGAAGTGTGGGACATAAGCACACCAAACTGAGACACTGCCTAAGTAAACATCATCATCTCCCTTTCCCTCTGGGGAAGTCAGTCTATATTATTAAGGCAAACCCTCTAAACAAATAGTTAAGTATATTTTGAGCTGAGGCATTTCGATGGTTTTGCACAACATTGGATGTAAAGTCATTTTGTGTTATCAAGCGTTGCACAAAAACGACATGGCTTGCAGATGCCTGTCAAACAGGATACCTGAAGAACTTTAATCTGACCTACATGAGAGCAGTTATCTGTGAGGCTTTAACTTACATGATTGTGTTGATAACATTTAGAGCAATGGCTGCCAAGCTACAGGAAACTTTCAGGCCTCAACATAATTCTGTTGCTGGCTGAACAGATCTAGATGCAATTGAGGTCTGAATCTTTGCAATTTGCTCTTTGTTCTCTTAAAATATTTGTTTTAATAAATTGCTATGTCAATTTAAGAAGAAGTTTGATCTGTTAATCGCTATTAATAAATTACATGCATTTATACATAAGTGAACAAATTAGTAGACACCAATATGGCATTACCTTTAATTCTGCCCAGTGTGCAGCCGTACAATGATGTTATACTTAGCAGAAGTAGTTGCATTGTATTTCTAAGCCAAAGTTTAAAGTAAATCGTTTGGAATTTAAAAAAAAAAATCACACATAACAGGTGAACCTACTGCTATTTCCTCATTTGCACACTGTTGTCAGTGAGTCATGGTATTTTTAACACTCTTGTCAGGTCCAGTTCACACAAACATGTCAGGTTTTAATATTCTAAATCAGTTCCTTCTTCATATCAATAGAACTTCAAGATTATTGCCAGTAATCATCCTCTACCTGCAACTAACTTCTTTGAGTTCGTCTGCTTAACGATTCTTATATATAATACCACCATTCTTTTTTCCTTAATGATAGAGGTGCTACATGTAACATTTGGCACAATTACAGTACACTTCTTGAAATTCTCGTGACTTTGTGGCTAAAAAATTGAGCCAAAATCCACTTCAAATCATTTGACCCAACCTTAATTGAAGGGTTACAACGTAAAGTATAGTTTTTCATTCACAGTACTCATATGATTGAGGTAGGCAGGATTCCTGTTTTTCACCCACGCGGCCTGGGTTCAATTCCCGTGATGGAAACAGTCTAGTGTTTTTCAGTCAACATTCATTATGCTTTCATACACATTTGCACTACCATAGAGCCAGAGAACCCATTTGACCTCTATGTTAGCGTTGCATTTTAAATGGTAGACTTGATTAAAAGAGCATGATACATGATAAAGGCTTATATAACACATACATGCAAAATCTTTCAGGTGATAGACTGACTCTATCATGAGATAGACTGTACATGTGTACACATTTTCACAGCCAGAGGAAGGTCCACATTAAGAAAAACAGTTTGCATTCCTTTAATTTTTGTCCATAAAATCAAATAAAAGTCTGTTTGCTTAATCAATAGAGACCTATAAAGATATAGCTGATTTTTGGCTGCCCCTGTGTGTTAAAGGGCACAGTTTTTATTTTATTTATAACAAGGAAGTAAAATAATGCATGTAATATATACAGTTTGCTGCATGGTTATACATCAACTGAAGTATGCCATTTTGAAATTCTAGTTTAATTAAAGTACAGTTTAGATCTGAAGTGCATTAATACATTTTAGCGAAGTAGTAAGGAAAATGTTACATGCAGAAAGTATGGATATAGTCATTATGTAATATTGTCAGCACATACTGCATCTCGTTAGTTTTTTACTAGATATAAAAACAAAGGTTACTATCCATAAACAACATATACTGCTGTATACTTCCAATAAATCATGAAATCCTGGTTGTAAGATGGTTGAAAATGTTTATAGACAATGTTTTGCTTTCATGGAAACCTGCTTAATTGTAAATAAAACTTTGTCTTTTCTGTTCGTTGTCCTGCAGGATATGGTCACACAGCACCACTGTCAGATGGCGGGAAAGCCTTCTGCATTATTTACTCTGTGATCGGCATCCCCTTCACCCTCCTCTTCCTTACTGCTGTGGTGCAAAGGATCATGGTATTCAGCACACGGAGGCCCATCATGTACATCCACACACACTGGGGCTGGTCCAAGCCACTTGTGGCCATCGTCCATGCCACTCTGCTCGCCACACTTGCCGTCACTTGCTTCTTCCTCATCCCTGCTGCAATCTTCTCAGCACTGGAGGAGAACTGGAACTTCCTGGAGTCTTTCTACTTCTGCTTCATTTCCCTCAGCACCATCGGCTTGGGAGACTATGTACCTGGGGAGGCTGTTAATCAGAAGTTTAGGGAGCTCTACAAAGTGGGCATCACTGGTGAGTGCTGAGGATTCCTTGTTTTTGGAGCTTTTTTAAAACAAACTGGTGGTTGCTGTAAAGTCTAAAATGAATTCATTTTTTTCTGCATTTTCATTCTAATTGAGGTGTTTGTTATGACACAATTTAAAGAGTTTTAAACAGTACATATATCTTTGAATTACAGTAGTGTACATAGTATGGTCGAGATGACTGGCACAATGCAGTGTTACTGTTAAAGAACCAAGGACCATATTTCTTGTAATCCCCAATGCTTCCTGTTGCAAAGAGGATATAAGTGCTTGCTTTGTTTGCACTGGGAAAACAGTGCTTACTTTATTGTTCAGGCTATAAAATACAAGTCTAATTCCAAAAACAATAAGCAAACTGTGTAAAACAGTAAAAAGAATATTACGATTTGCAAACCTTCTTTGACATATACTCATCTGTAAACAGTACAAAGATAATATATAATCAGCTTCATTATTTTTGTAAATACATGCTTATTCTGAATTTGATACCAGTAACATATTTCAAGCAACTTGGACAACAAAAGACTGAGAATGCTGTGTAGCTCATAAAAAAAAACACCTGTTTGAAACCTTCCTCAGGTAAGCAGGTTCACCGGTTTTGGGTGTTAGTATCATGATAAAGTTTGAAATGGGCATCCTTGAAAAAGGTGTTCACCACATTAATAAACATGATCAATCAGTGAAAGATATCACTACAAGAACTCAAACACTCAAAACTGTCGCCCTTAAACGCATTTTCAAATGGTTGTATTCTGTTTTTTATGTTTCACAGTGATTCAAAATATCCAAAAAAGGTCCCTATATTGTGTTAAACTATGTTCCACATAGTTCACTGTTCACTTTTGTTTAAGTAAAAATGCCCCAGTGTCTCAGCATTAATATTGCAGGGTTTAACTTGAAGTAAGAATGTCACATCTGGTTGATGTGATCAGCAGGTTTTATGATGGAGAACTTTGATCTCCCTAGGTGTGCCGCAATCAGGTGGGTCACTTTTTTTGACCCGTTAAATGAAAACATGTCACGAAAAATAACCTTTATCCCTGATTTACAGGTGAAGCCTGTTTTTGATCCAGCTAGTGTTATACTACATGGTTTTATCTTAGCTTGACCCACATTAAAATTTTAAACCAGTTATTGCACTTGAATTTATAATCCACGTGAAACAGCTTGGGGTTATTGACCAAAGGAAATGTGATTTATAATTTTACTGCCCTGATAGGGGCAGTTGGAATCAACACTGCAGATTTTAAAATAGGCCGCTGTTACAAGAACAACAACATCAAACTGATAAACAATACTCTGAAATTTAAAATGCAAGAACATTACTGATGTCATGCTCAGTTTACTAAAAAGGTTCAGTCACAACAGCTGTTTGCGTAGTTTTTCCTTACTTGGAATATTTTTAAGCTGCTGTGTGCTGCTGACAAAGCCAACTTGTACATCCTTTATGCTTTTGCCTAGATATTTAAAGGCCTATTAATTGCTTGGTGAGACAACACAGTGCAGTGCATAAGAAAAAATAACTGCGGCCTAACGGGAGAGCTTCAATGCACTGATTGCGTAATACAGCGTGATTGTGCAGCTCACTGTCAGCAGCACTGAAAGTCAAATTCAAGCTGTGGGGGTACATGAATGCCGAATGCAACTCTGATGAGCTGTCACCTGTGTGTGTGTGTGTGAGTGTGTGTGTGTGTGTGTGTGTGTGTGTGTGTGTGTGTGTGTGTGTGTGTGTGTGTGTGTGTGTGTGTGTGTTTGTGTATCTGCGTGTGTGTGCATGTGTTTGTGTTTGTGTGTGTGTGTGTGTGTGGGTGTGTGGCACGCACCAGCCAGAGAGACGTCATCCAGTAGGCACAATGTGTCAGTCTGTAGGAGGAGAGAAGGCTGTGACAGAGTGTTTGTTTGCACAAATAACACCAGACACATTTGCGCAGCTTCCTCTGTGAAAAAAATTACACCTCTCTATTGGAAGTGACATAACCAGTATCTGTATAACATTTGGAGCAGTGAAACAGAGGAGCACAAATTATGTTAAAATATTTCCCTCTGTTCTTTGTTGATGAGCAGTTATTGCTGTTGTGATTTGCATTTAGGGTGTAGCACTACTCTGCGCACATGCAATATGTGTTGACTCAACAAAAGAATATTGCTTAAAAAGCAAATAGACAGACTGCTTGCAAATGCCAAACCATACTTTACCTTGCAAAAGGGACTTCTAATGTTTTTTTTCTCTAATTCACTTTATAGTTCAAATACAAAAAACTCAGCATGCTATGATCGTGCTGATATACTCCTACTTCTTAAATGTATAAATGGTAAAAGTGCCAATATAGTAGTTGTATGTCAGTTAACGTAGGTGTAGACACATACTTTTCATTTCAAGCAGTTCACTTGTGTTTCTATGTTAAATGCTGCCAAAGAAAATAAAAAACAGAACTGAAAGTGAGTCAGTGACGAATTTTACAGTTCAGACTGATCAATGAAGGCCGACAGGGAATTTCCAACAATGTGTGAAACTATTTCTTTGTGTTTCCCCCTCTTGCTCACCTTTCAATGTAGCATAAACTCCACTGCCCTCTTGTGTCAGCTCATAGAAACAGCAGATTTTGGAAAAGTAGTACACATTACTTGTGTTTTTTTCCCAATAATTTATCTTGATCTTACTTTATAAAAATGCAACAGCAAAAGAAGATCAGCAGCTGCCATAGTGAAAAAACAGAATCAGGTATAATTACAGATTCAATACAATCAGAGATGAAATAGTATCAACTGTAATAAGGCCTTTGAAAGACTAATTAAGGGAATTTTTAAAGTGAGTTCTTGTAAAAGATGTAACAGCACAGTCATTGTTTTGTTTTTGAAAAAGTGATATTTCATCATACTCACTGCAGCTAATTACTCATACTTTGTGTAATCTCTTTATTGCTTGCATGTTTGTTTCATCAGTCTACCTGATCCTGGGTCTCATTGTCATGCTGGTGGTTCTGGAGACCTTCTGCGAGTTGCAGCAGCTGAAGCAACTGAGAAAGATGTTCTACCTGAAGAAGGAGAAGCCACAGGACCGCGTCGCCATCTTGGAGCAAGACCAGCTGTCCTTCAGTACTGTGTCCAAAAGAGAGACAGACAACAATGAGGACAAAACCCACCAGTTTGTTACTGTCTCAACTCTGGCCTCTCCCAATGATGATCCCATGATCCAGTAAACATCGACAGAGTAAACATCTGTTAAAGGATGAAAATGTGAAAGTAGGGAAAAATACACGCAAGACATTGAGTACATAGAATCAGTAGATCACAAGTCTCAGCTGTAGGCATCCTCCAAAGCTCCACCTTTCAATTTTAGAAGTAAAAGTAGTTGAGACTGCTCAGATCAAACAATCACTATCTATTACCAAACCACAATACTGGCAATTTAGTGCTATGCAGCAGAGTTTAAATCCATGTACATTAATGAAGGAGAAAATAATATTTTAACAGTGGCTATAAAGACAAACTAAATAAAAAAAGATAAGCCCTCTGCTGGGACTCACAGGAGCTAAGCTCCTTTATGAGCTTGAATATTTATTAAACATCAAGGAACATTTTAAAAAGGAAAATGGTGTCTTAAATCTTGCTGAAATTTAGGAAAATATGCTTTCATCTGTCAAAAATAGTGCACAATTAGGTATGTATCTTACAAATAGAGATGTCTAACAGGTTTGTGCAATGTACATAATCAGGTAAATGTTTTAAGATGTACAGTATTGTGCCATCTTGAATTAACACACCTGCTAAAGATGAGCCAAAGTGTAGCCACAACATCAGAAAAACTCGAGTAATTACAAAAACTGAAAAACTGATCAGTTTGTTGGCGATGAAGCTCATTTTAATTTGTCTGGCTCCCATTGATTTTTTTAAAGAAGTTTTTTGAAAGTTTCAGAGTCTGTTTCCGTTTCATCAGGTGGTTGATCGAGAGAGATTTCAGTATTCAGATCCTGAAAAAAGCATCTGAAAGCATAACACAATATGTGTTATGAACAATAAATGGACTGAGCTTGAGAGAAGACATCCTGAACATGTGACATATTTGACTATGAAGATTAGCAAACGAAGGTGTTTGAAGAACTGCCTGGAAGAAACAATTAAACATTATTGTAAGAACATACTTTCACAATCTGTGATTACTAGCTGTTATGGCTCATCTTTATGAAGGTGTTTGTTATTCTTGTTGCACTCCACGTTGTCACATTTCATTTTGAGAGAAAATAATTGCTTGCAGATGTGTGAGATTTTCTTAACATGTTCAAGTGGTATTTCAAAATTGTCTGTGTGATAATAAGCACTATAACTTATTGATTTGTGTGGATGTGAGTTGGACTGTGTGAAAAGGGAAGTGAGGTTTGCCTAACTTGAAAAAGGGAATCACAGAGGCCGACTGGTCTGCTGCATTTTACTGTCAACAATGATATCTCTGTTTGCACATGCACTAGTGAGTGAGGCAGTAGTACAGGGGTAATTTTTAGTTTCTAAGATAAAAAGGGACATGTTTCTAAAGATTTTATTTGTTGAAAACAGATGATTTTAATGGAAAAATAATTTTACTTTTAGTGTGGATGATCTGTAAAGGCTTGATAATCGCTCTAAGTAAGACAAGAGCAAGCTATTGAACAGGAACTATCCTATTTACATAATTTGAATGTAGAAATGTATATTTTTGAATATGAACTAAGGGAGGTTTACAAACACTTAGCGTTAATTCGTTTTTAGAGAAAAGATCTGGAGAATCAGAAGCAGGAGGAGTGCAGCTAAAACATCCAAGTTCTGCTTGTCTGCTACTTCAGTTACTAATCTGCTCATTATAACAACAATAATATTTTGAGATTCAAACAAGCTGACATACACTTACAAGTTTGTATGACATAGCACTCCTCTGTATATTTTTAAAAGTATTTGTAACTGGAGAAAAAAATGTTGTGTAATAATTGCAAATTTCATGCCTTTATCCGTCCTCTGATATTCTGTTGGGCTCTAAATGACACCCCGAGGTACAGAGTAGCATGACTTATTTGTCATATTTACCTTTTTTGTTTTTAAAAGAGTTGCATTGGTTTTATTTTTTTTTTCACTATGTCTCAGTTTCCGTATGGAGCTGAAGTTCTGACCTCATCTTTCTGTGCCACTTTGCCACATCAAGTCGGAGTCGCAGCCTTTTATGGAGTCTTGAATGTAAAGTTTTTTTCATGCTGTTTGCTGCAGTGAGTTTCAAGGCCTGACCTGAGAGCAGCAATATAACTCTTGCTGCTCTGCTGGCTCTGTTAGTTTAGTAGTGACAAGTTTGTTTAAAACAGTGTGCACACATGAGCTGTTGGAAGGCGTCATGACCACCTTACAAATTAGCTTTGACAGTGTCATCATCTTAGTTCCTTATTGATCTTTAATAGTGTATTTCATTGATCAGTGGGATTGCTTTTTATGTTTTTTTTCACCACTCTCGGCCTTCATGTAAACTGTGAAGCATTGATACTGTCCGTATTGTCTGCTGAGAAAAAGGGCAAACTTGAATTTCTCTTACTGTAAGAAGTTTCACTGTTTTGATACATTTAACTGATTGATGTCAAACCTGTGACCGTTCGGTGTAACTGTTTTCAGCAGTGTTTGTCCTGCACAGGCAGTGTGTCTTGAAGGTGAGAGCTGTCAGGTAAAGTAGTTTTAGTTCTGTTCAGGAAGTAAACATTGTGTTAAGAATAACAAACAGAAAGCACACTGACATTTTTTATTGATGCTGACAAAAGAACACGTCTGGAATATTTGGGATCATTTGTTTCTGTATATATCTCTCCTCAGTTGTTCTGGTGCGTACTGTGGATTCATAGACACTGTTATCTTAATGTTACAATACAGTTATTGTAATAAAGGATTTCCATGAAGCATCAAGGTTTGATGTAGAAGTCATTTCAGCATAAAAAATGAATCCATAAATGTGGAAAAATATCAGTATGTCTTAAATAAAATGTTGGTTTATTATGACTTAATCTGACTGTCTTTGTAATTATTTTTATCGAAAAACAATTAACTTGAGCTGATTGGGTGTGTGTTTGTGTGGGGGTGGGGGGTGGGGGGGTATTGTGCTGATTAAATAATGTGTTTACCATAAACTGTAAATCAAACAAATATACACATAATGGTGACAGTGGTGGACAATCATCAGGCTTCTGAAGACACAAAAACACTGGGGTATTAGAAAAATTAGCAGAAAGTACTTGAATACACAAATCATTTGTTTTGTCTTTAAATATGAAATAGGGGCGCAGACTCCAATGCTTTGCACATCTTTGTCTGCATCACAGAGGAGCAGTAATTGAAGCCTGAGGTCAAACAAGGGGGTCACACATATCCCGGCCGGTGATAACAAAGCAGTGCTTTCTTGTTTGAGCATAAGAAGCGATGATTTGCACATCAGACTCATTATAAGTGGCACTGCTCATACAAGGGAGGACATTGTTAGCTGTTAAAGGGCACATACATGATGAGAACCCACAAAGACAAACAAAGCTCTTGAATTTACAGCATATAGGAGTGGCTTTGCCTTTACTATACAATATCTCTATATCAATATCAGTTGTCAGCAATTATTTTACTCCTTTCATCTTCAGCATTTATCCCAGTGCTACCGGTGTATTGTATTTTATAGCCGTGGGCAGTCTCTCTGAGCAGAGTGAAATTTAATTGGATATGTTTAGGACGCTGAGCAGCAACACTTTTGTTTTATTCAGCAGCTGTTTCTCTAATTGAACAGAGGTCTAATTGCCTCTGACATGCAGGCACCTCTCAATGAAGCACCGCCGAGCTGACATCCATGTTATCAAGTTTAACCACCTGAATAAAGATGAGGGAAAAGTGGCTCCTGGCTAAGTATTTATTGGACGCATATTGTGGGAACACGATCAACCGTGGGTGTGCAATAAGTGAAAACTGTTAAGGATGTTTGCCATTTGGTAAAATACAAATCCCCCATGTTCGGAATTAGCATTGAGTAATAATTGTGTCTGTTCATTTAAATACTGACAAATTATCTTAAAAAACATCAGTTTTCTATTTAAAAATCATGTGCATTCTCTTATATTAGCAGCTTTTGTATAAAATAAACTGTATGCTTTCATCAAAAACACAATAAAGGTATCACTGAATCAGCGGCATCAATAAATAAAAGCTAAATATGCATTACATTTATTGTTAATGGATACAATAATAAGCTAATAGCTTCTTGTTTAAATACATGTGATCCATCGGGATAACATAATGCATCATTGTTCAGAAAGACAAAAGACGTATTGAGAAAAAAAGCAAAAATAATGCAGAAGTGAAATAATGGCACATTTAGAGAGTTAAAAAGGATCTCCCACAGCACTTATCACTGATTCACACTTAAATGATTTATTCATACCGGTGGTTCTCTGTCTCTGTGCACAATGTATCATTTATTTTGAAGGTATGAACATAGCAAAACACATAAACCGTAGTTATGAGAATGCAAATATATGATTCATTACCTGCAGGTGGCAGTGTGAACTCCTCATGGCAGTTATTTAATTTCCCTGTAGAAGGTCACATTTCTACAAATGCATGAACAATTTGCTGCTGTTTACATGCCTTTGCAGCAGGTGGCACAGGTTTGCATGTGTAGAACTGGTCTGACAGCCCCCCCCCACCCCCCCACACTGGCATGGTGAATCTGCAGCCTCCTGAATGTCAATAACTGAGTTTTTGTGTCTATACTCCAACAAAACAATTCCAACTGAGCGAAAGCACACCAACGCTTTGGGCCATCACATCTTCTAAAGATCCATGTTTTCTCTGCCTTATTTACTTTTAATTTGTACCCACAAGCACAAAACATACATACAGTATAATTGTCAGTAAATGCAGCCAGGCTGTCAGTCAGGAGTGTATCAGGACAGAACAGGATTATCCCCTGAAGGCTTATCTTTACACATGCTGGACCGAACCGTATTTGCCACTTCTCGTCATTAATATTGCTATTTGATCTTTTTGCTTCATTCATATGCACACAGGAAACTACCTGAGTCGGAGCTCTGAAGATGAAACAAAAATCAACCCTATTTTAAATCCTGCAACCAGTATTGTTCTCATCTCTGTGCTGAGAACGGGGAATATATGACTACAATGAATCCAGAGCTATTCTTCAAGGAAGATGTGGCTTTACTGGCATTAGTGTACAAATAATGCAAGACTCTCACTCTAGCAAAGCCCCAGTGACACACACTGCAGAATCGCCAAGATAAAAATATTTTTTCGATGCTTTACGTTTTTCCAGTCGTGTTGTAAAACATGTCCATTGTTGCAACTTTTACTCCCTTATGCACCAGCGGTCCAGGGACTCTGGGGTCATCCAGGACAGGGTGTGGGTTGGGCTGGACTGAGGCGACGACTGACAGCTACCCTATAGCACCGCTTTCTGGTGGTGGAGCAGCTCTATTTATATCCTGACACACACACTGGGACTATGGGAATGCAGGAGGCCTCAAGCACAAACATTCCCCACTGCCAACTCTCTAACTGCTCTCATTTGCTACTACAAACACGATGCTTTCTTCTTGCTCGGGTAAAGGGAGTGTTCATTATATTCACCAAATAATAACGTGCCCAAGAAATGGCTCAAATGAAATATGGAATTATGCATCTGAGGTTGTGGTTGTGCATGGCAGTCCTTTCTCTCTTGGCATAGAAGTAGGACACACACACTGCCCCAGTTAACTCTTTCTTGAATGTATAAGGTGAGACAAACTGACAGGACC